>VWYH01007423.1:0-57106 GCA_013399365.1 Pampusana beccarii | reverse complement strand
GAGGGTCTATTCCAACCAAAACGGTTCTATAATTCCATGAAAGATGTGAGGATAAAACTTCCTGCTCTAGTATGGTCCTCAGATTATTATCCATCATTAATTTTTCAGGTAATCAGTGAAGAAGTTGCAACAAGAAGTCCAAGGACAACCAACAGAGACTTCAGGGCCTTGAGACAACTGGTGCTATGGGTCTTTTCTAACCTAAGTGATTCTGCGATTCTATATGTAACCCAGATTTTTATGTATATGCTACAATTGTAAAAACAAAACAACAGTCAGAAGGTACAGCCGTCAGCTTGGCTCTTCTCTGAGGAAAGGTAAGAAAGATTAAGGAAGTCAAAATGTTCACTGATTTATATTTGGCTTAAGGTATCTCTTATTTCCTTCCCAAAGCAGGGAAAAAAGGGGCATTGCAGTTGCTGATGGTATTATCAGCCTGTCCCACAATGCCCTACTGTCTGTATTTATAATAGAATCCGAATATGAAGGTCACCTTTCTGATGGGTTTCAAGAGATGTCGGCAGTACACAGGGATTATTTGGGTCTCGCTTGGGTGCTTGGACTATTTTCAGCAGCAAACACAATTATTTCCAATCACATGGAATATTGTGCCAGTTCAGAAATCAAATTAGCTGTTATCTGTTTCAGTGAAAGTGCATTTATCCTACTGTACTTCCACCCCTCACAATGTGGAGTTAATATAAAATAATAAGAAGAGAAGATAAATGCCAAAAAATTATGTTGGCTGTGCCACAGCTGGGTTAGCAGTGTGCCTCATCCTGTCCAACGATAAGTACACAGAGAAGAGCAATAGTAGTAATTAGAGGGGCATCAATTGTTAGCACAGAGATCGCTTATTTTACACTGAGAGGAGAAGGGTCAAGACTGAGCGAAATCAAAAGAGCAGAGTGGAAAATTAATCAGTCACTCCTTTTTTTGCATCTCCCCCTCCCCCCCACAATGAGAAAGAAATAAAATAATACAAAATAAATTGAAAGGTAATCCTCCTCATGCAGCATAATGGAAACTGCAAAATTTGCCATGTCTTATCATCAGATTGTGAGCTCTTAGCACAAAAAAAAAAAAAAATTCAGCAGGACTTTTTCAAAGGACTAAGTAATTTTGTAGGCTTTCAACCTTTGCTACTATGCAGGTAAATTGAACACAAAGTGGAGAATCAGACCTGGTGTCTCAGGGCAGTAAGCTGATTGCTTGCAAGCATCAGCAATATACTCTTGTGCTTTACTCCTATAACATCACCATGTTGAGTAGATGCCCTGTGGCAGGTGAGGTACATCAGTTCTTTAAGACCACAGGTATTACTGCCTACCACCAGAGCAACTCACCCTAATTAATTGATTAATGGTCCAAGGAACAACGAGCTTTGCCTCTTTGGTATTATTTAATCAGAGAGGCAGCTCTGTGATAGAAGCTCCTTCCAAAGAGGTTTCAGGTAACCAGAAGAACATCCAGTCCAGGTACCAAACATTCCCTGTCCCCAGCCTCAAGCTTATCTGTCAAATATACAATACAATATACAATACAATACAAAAATACAAAAGATGGAGAACACCTCTTTAAAGCAGCTTCGACCAGCAAAATTGGAGGGTTGGTACTGCCCACAGAACAACCAGAGAAACCACCTTAAAAGAGCCTCTCATTGACTGCAAGATGATTTGGGTAAAATTAGTCAAATCTGATGGGGAAGTCACCAGAGATATGTGTTTATCTTTCCTGCATTATAGTGTCTGTATTTGAAATACCTCTGAGCTCAGAGCATGCCTACTGTCAGAGCTTATTGACAACACCCTTAATCACCAGGTTCTCTGTATTTCCATGCATATCTCTCTCTCTCGCTCTGGTATTTTTAATATCTCTTGCTTCTGCTTTCAACTCATCTGCAAAGTTGTCAGCTTTCTGAAATGCTTCTTTCACTCTCACCTTCTCCATGCATGTCTACATTTCTGATGATACCTAAACAAATCAAACAAAAGGCTGAGCATCCTGTTTCGAAAGCGAGAATATTGAGTACTGCTAGCTTGTTTTGGGATATCTGAAGTGGTTTAAAAAGTTGGTCTATTTGTATGCAGTGCTGTAATGAGGCTTCATGGACAGCAAAAATCCCACCACACATACCTCTGAGGAGACACTGACAACCTTAGCTGAAGCCTTCTTTTAGGCTGGAGTCCTGGGCTTTTTTTGTTTCTTTATTAAATTCAATGTACTTTCTTTTCTGCATTTGCCCTGATTTTTTATAAGCATTTCTACTATTACTCTCCTAATCTTTATCCTTTACATGCTGCCAAAAATACATCCATGCTATTGAGAGGGAGACGATTTATAGATTAATTATGGCAGATTAGGTGAATAACAAACGAATTCTAGCAGATTGTCAACTTTGTCTTTGCTGAAAAGATGCTTCAGGTTTATCCCCAGCCTGCAGGAAACCCAAATATCTCTAAAGGGCAGAAGGACAACTGATGTGGTAAAATCTATCTGGTTCAATGTATCTTTTTTCCTCACCAAGTCTAGGCACAGTAGGACTCTTCTGTGTTATTATTTTATTTTATTTTATTTTAATTTGTTTTATTTTATTTTATTTTAATTTGTTTTGTTTTGCTTTTTCTTTTTTTTCATCCAAGAAGGGAAAGCTACTGTTTGGCATCCCCTTCAGAGGACATTAGCCAAACCTGCAGGTGTCAATTCAGTCCCTGTCACTGCCAGTGTCCCTGCTGGTCTGTTTCTAGTGCCCCATCAAACCAACACTGCAGAGAGCAGAGCCCCTGCAACCCACAAGAAAATTCGTTGTTTTTCATTTACTGACTAGCAAATCAGTTTGAGTTGTTTGCATTCCCTATCTATTTCTCTGCTCTTTGGACATCTCCATAGGGAAAAAAAAATCACCTTAGTTTTCCAAAAGTTTACACCTTTTCCTGCCTCTTGGATTAGTCTGGTTGCTCAGGACACGAGTCTGATGTTGGAATTGCTATAATATTTCAGAAGATAGGTTATAATTTCATGTGGATAAAATAAGCTGAGCATACCTCAAATGCCGGAGAATAAAAGATTCTTCCCAAGTAATTTAACTGGGTATTTTAGGACTGGATTCTGAAGGTGCTCGCATAGGTTTCAGGGATTTGCCACTCTTTGGGATATAGTCCATAAAGCAAGAATAAATGGACCATAGATAGGCAGAGTTATTTTTAGAGCTATCTCCCAAGCATCATCTGTCCTTTACAGAATTGAACTGGGTAAATAACTGTGTCAAGAGAAGGACACGTTTTTGTTTGATAACCTAAGAGAAACTTCGTAGATCACTGGCAAATGTCGGTGACCATATTTTCTCCTCAGTTTTAATAACGTCTTTTTAAAATCCGTGAGAAAAGCTGCAAAATTATTTTGAAGCTAATGTCCTTTCACACCTCTGAAAGCACCTCTTAATTGTCAAATAGGAATATGTTAAAAAGCTTGAAGATGAATTACATTTTTGTCAACGTTCCTTCAGAAGAGGTGCATATACATGATTCTTCCTTCCCTTCCAAAGGTTTTGAATTTTGCATGTGGAAGTTGATCTCTTTGGCCTAACAATATCAATTTCCCTGAAAACTTATTCCTGATCTTCTCTCTCCCCAGATGTCTATACTGAAGACTAAAATACTCTAGCTTTTCTTAGAGCATTCATCCATTGTACACAGAATATTCACCTAAATTCAGCTGCAGCAAATAAACAGCAAATAATAATTAAATAATTAATATTGATATTTAAGTTCGTCATTCTTTAGTCTTCAGGATCGATGTTGCAAGGAGAGCAATGGGAACTGTGCAGGTGCTGTGGGGAGGAGGTAATACTATTCAACAGTGTTATTTTTTGGTTTTGTTTCTTCTTGGTAAATTTGGGGCAAGAACATTTAAGCCAGTTTCCTTGCTGAAAAATCAGAATGAGATTGTGTGAAAAATTTAACATCCTGAAGTACACAAATTATACTGAATTTTAAAGCAAAACCTTACAACAATAGTAAAGTGAGAATATTTCTAGTAAATATTTTTATAGGCTTTTTGTTTGTTTTCTTTTCATTTGTGGTATTGTGAATTAAGATATTGGGTAAAACTGTATGGTACTTCCCTTAACTGTATAGAATATGGACTCCAACAACATTGCACAAAGAGGAGTCAGTGCTATTGACATATTTCAGTTTGTTTAAAAAGAAACCATACAAATAAATAGATAAATAAAATCATATGGTGGCAAGGAGAATTGTTAATTATGTGATGTCAGTGTTTATGTACCAATTTAGTGCATGTCCCATTATATTCTGTACATCTGCAATGATGCAAGGATATAAACATTTAAACATAATTTTTGAATGTCATGCAGTACAGTTATACTACAAATCCAAGAAATAACGATATTCAGGAAAAACTCTGTTAGCATTTGGAAAACATAGCAAACAATGTCATAAACATATAAAAGCTTCTTAGGAAGCAGATTTTCTTAGGGTGGTTTAGGTGAATAAATGCAACAGTGTACGTGCCACACTTGGAATTTTTACCGTGTGAGCAGATTTCTATTATTGCTGTGAACAGAAATCCAGGTGCTCATGAAGGAGATAGTCCTAAGTTCATGCTGACTCTGCTGACTCCCTTTTCACATCAGCCTGGGACCACGTGTAACATTTATTTGGTGAGCTGTCCACCACACAAATGTCTGGACTTTGTGCACTCATATCACAACAGCCCAAATCCTTTAAGTAAAAATAATTCTGGGAGATCTCCCAAGTCTGCCATCAGGCCCTATATAGTAATAATAAAGTCATTACTTATTACTGAGAAGTCACTGCTCATTACTAAAGGCATTACCGGCTTGCACTGAATAAATTGCAGACCATGGCAAAACCAGAAAGTTATTAATGTAATCCTAAACTAAAATAATTATAACACTTAGCCATGGTGCAGCTCTTCACGTCTCCAAAGTGATGAACGAAGATAAATTAATTATTCCTTCTAACATCCTTTGAGGGGACACCTCTTCCTATTTAGGTGAGAAAGCCATTGAAGGGTCATCAGAGAGGAGGAAAAGCGGAAGATCTTCCTTCAGAAATTCTCCTGTGGGGACATTCTGAGCTGGAAGGATGACATTTCTCCCTGCATGAGGAGCAAGGGCAGTGCTCAAGGATGTCTGGGAACCAACCCAGAACTGTCTCCATACCAGTGCCCACCGGTACCTGGGACTGAGTTATAAGAAGTATTATCTTTTCTTTATAATTCCCAAAGGGGCAAGAGAAAAGCAGGCAGACTATGGCGGCAGCTTTTCTCAACCCAGCTCCCATTCTCCCTCTCTTTTTCCAGGAAAAAGGGCTTAAAAGAACATCAGCGCCCCTCTTCCACAACATAAAGGCAACCACAAAAGCAATGAAGCCCGACCAGAGACGTTTAGTGACAAAAACTAAATTATGTGAAGCTGCCTCCATCACGATCGATGCGGGAGGAGAGCACAGGCACTGAAATGTTTTTTCCAAGAATTTCCAGGCAAACCATGGCCAAGCCAAGTATTAAAAACTGCACTAGATAAATTGAACTAAAAATTCTTCTGCTGCATTGGCTCAGGCTCACCCCGGCAGATCTCTGCTTGACTAACTAGTAAAACAGAAAATTGACTCTAATGATGTTTTTATATGCTCTTTGAAAATTACACTTGAAAGTCGCCTTCTCCAGCATTTTCCCACTCCTCAGTCTCCAAATCAGAAAAAAACAAGAGCCATGAGATAAAATCCCAAACCGAAACAGAATATGTGAACTGAAAATATCTGCAGAGGCTTTTTAAAGTTTGAAACGATCTTTTTTTTTCTTCTGTAGAAAATACGGTTATTCCACAAGTGTAAAAGTTAATTGTACAGAACTCAGGGATATTAGACTCTTGTTCCTGTAGCATCATGCCAACACATATTTGAAACATCTTTTTTTCCTAATATGCCTTGCTTGGCTCCTGAGAATAATAATAACTGAAGCAGCTGATTTTTAAAGAAACAGAATTCTATGAATCTGATCCACCTTGTAGTTCTGGATAGGCTAATAACTCATTCAGTATGTAAAAATGTCTTCTACTATTATAGCTACTTTTTCTACTGTTAATATTGTGTTAGGCCTTTCGTTTAAAATCCTGGTTATCAGTGGTTTGCAGCAAAACATCTTCAAAAATATCAAGATTTTTGATATTGACAGAAGAATTTGTGGAAGATCAAGTGGATACATTACAACAGGATGTATAATGTGGGTAAATAGTTGGGCAAAAACCTGTTTGCTGGGTGTCAGGGCAGTTTTGCATTTCAGGAATGCATAAATGTGAAATATACTCGAGCTGCACACATTGTAAATCTGTAGTTTATACCAAGGGTTATAGTGACACATCCACAGTAACTACCTGTGGGATTTTTTTTGTCACTAGGAAAATTATAAAAATTCAGAGCTTGATTTTCTTCTTTTCCTCAAGGTAAGTCAGCAATACCTCCACTAATGTCAATGGAGGCACACTGGTGTAAAATTAGGGTGAGAGGTGAATCAGAATCCTAATTTATTGCTTCATGTCAAGTTATTAATATTATTATTTTTTTTAGGGCTCAGTACTACAGTTCTCCAGCACAGCCACTGAAATCAGTAACACTGTGCCTGGCTAAAGGTTACTTTCAAAGAAAAATGAAATGGAGCTTCTTGTGGGGTTTTTTTTGGTGTGGGTTTTTTTTGTTTGTTTGGGTTTTTTTGTTTTGTTTTGGGTTTTTTTAATGTATACAGAAAGCCTGCAAGCCTTTTTGCTCCCTTTTTCTCCCCACAACTTTTTCCAATACCAGAAATAGCCTTTGTTTCATGCTGTGGTCAGCATGGAGCAGCAGGACTGCACCATCACAAAGACTGCAGGAGCAAAGAAAGTGGAAGCAGGAACATTTATATTCAAATTCGATTCTTGTTTTTATGCGGCTTCAGTTAAATACCTACAAAACAGCTGTATTAAAATACAGGCATTGCTGGCTGACCTCATTGTGCAATTAAGGATTAATTAAGCTCCAATTTCATTCTCCAATCATAGTTACTAAACATATACTTCCAGTAATTATTAGGAGAGGAGAGGAGAGGAGAGGAGAGGAGAGGAGAGGAGAGGAGAGGAGAGGAGAGGAGAGGAGAGGAGGAGACAAAAGAACAGCAAAACCTATGAAGCTAAGCACTTGGTAATTTCTGATCCCTCTTATAGAAAACAGATGAGTCCCACTCTCGCTTGATATGGTGGTTTCGTTTCAAAGGTGAAAGAAAACTGCTGTATTTTTATGAGGACTGGTGATGTGTATTTTGGAGATGCCCAGACGTGCATATCCGAGCAGCTTGCTTGGCCAAGCCTGGAGTGTGGAGGGCTGGGTTTTTGACTTTCACAGCATCCTTGCTTAGAGAAGACATTAAAACATTTCCTACCATGTGCTTCCTCTGATCTTGTTACAGACAATTATGTTGTGCTTGTTGCCCCTTTTTTTTTATTTTCTAGAAGATGCCTCAGGCAGCATCTCCCTTCCCTTCTGCTATGCCAACAAGGATAACAACTGCTTTTCAGAAAAGTCTCACAAAGGGCCAGTCCTAAAGTCCTTCCTACATGTAAAATTCCTGTACTTCCTCTACAAGTTTCACCTAAGCAGCAATGATATCAGCCATAGGTGAAAAACAGTGTCATCAGGATATTAATGAATTTTTGTCTTTTCACTGTGAAAAAAGCCATATACCAAGGGATGGCATAGCACAGAATAAGGTCTACCTCCTAAAACCACCCAATAATAATATGTTAACTAGTACAGATATCCTTCACACCAATTCTTTGATAAGTCTTCTAGTTCTGGGGTAATAATTTTATT
The DNA here is from genome assembly GCA_013399365.1 of Pampusana beccarii. Classification (NCBI taxonomy): domain Eukaryota; kingdom Metazoa; phylum Chordata; class Aves; order Columbiformes; family Columbidae; genus Pampusana; species Pampusana beccarii. The sequence goes on along the minus strand of VWYH01007423.1, from coordinate 49,220 downwards.
TTAAAGCCAACAAAGCCTTACCATCCCTATTGAATGTTAAAAATTGCTTAGTGTTTATTGTATAACACCTGTAAACATTTAAGGACTTATGATTAAATGCACAGTAAATTTATTAAAACCTGAAAGATTTAATTAGATGTACTTGGCAAGAGATGTAAATTTAAAATTAGTTTTAAGAATTCTGCATAAAATACAACATTTCTTGAATAGCTGCATCTAATCACAAGAGACATTTTATCTTTGCTCTTATTTTTATATCTTAAGTTTAAATCAATTTTTCTGTTTCCTCTTTGAAACACCAGGCACAAATTTAAAGGGAAAAGGTAGAACAAAAATTGACAAACAGGTAAAACTAGGAAACATACTCCTAGCAAGCCTACTCCTAGAAATCCTAAAAATATTCCTTTAATGACACATAGAAAAATAGCAGAAATATTTGTGTGAAGAAATAATGTTGCCTTAAATGAGGACGCTAGCAGCTTAACCAAAAACATATTTTTGCTCTTTCCTTCATTTACCCAGGTTCTGGCTTGCACTAGGTTCACAAGAATAGTTGATGCCAGCCGTGAAAACATTCTTTATTCTGCATCTTCTCAATAGAGATTCCTACATGGTACAAAACACACCAGCTTCCCAACATCTGCATCTAACTACTCCAGGTTACCCAGAGTCAATGTAATGTGTAATTTTAGTAATGTGGTACTGTTAAATCCAACTGTTTCAGGTTTAAAGTTTCTACCTATACTTTGAAGCCACAGACAGCTCAGTACTGCTCATTATAGTTCGTGAAATGCACACGTTGCTGTATTTGATGCAGTTTAATCGGCAGACACTCTGATTATGCATATAATTTACTACGACTTTTACCATAATTCTTACTATGCTTGCTTCTTACTATCATGCTTCTGTTCTGTTAATTTTCCTTTTCCACTTGGCCATCTTTGCTGCCCACATACATTATATTTTGCCTGGGACACTAACTCCCCCAAGGGCCAGCATACCTATGAGCTTCTGGATCAGAAGCCTTTGTAACGAACAAGTATTAGATGTGATTTTTTAATCCCCTAATGGCTCGTTTCAAGATGCTAACAAAAGCTGAGTACTAAGCCAAGAAGAAGGAAAATGATGCTAATTATCTCCAGTAATTTAAATACATAAACTAGCTTTGGGTGTCTATACCCTATTTCCCAAGTGCTGAGTCTTCAATTAACTCTTGCTTTATCGTCTTTCCTCCATTTATGAAAAGATATCTCTCCCTCCAGTTCTGCCCTTCAAATGATGTTTTAGACAGCCGAAAAATCAAACCAGCTTTATAAATAACTTATTGTTGTGCAATTATTCTTTTCCCAGATTGCACCCCCCGTTAAATGGATGCAAGATGAGAGATCTCTGGTGTGTGAACGGGAGGGTGCACATTGCACACCAGCACCATGGGTTCTTATTTACATGTTGCTCATGTTTATGCAAGTTAAAGACAAATACAGCTGCTGCTGCCTTCCCCAGGAATCACAGGCACCGGTCAGTGCTACTAATAGTGGCTGCAATCAAGCTTGTAATGTATTTTTCATGGAAAGAGAGAAACGCTAATAGCTGGGGAGGGGGTGGGGGGAGATCTGTGCAATTTTCTTTCAAAAGATAGCCAACATTTTCAAAAAACCAAAAACTGTACATTCAGTAGACCTTCTTTAGTGCCTTTCATGTTATAGGAATATTTGCCGGTGATGAAAACACCACAGAGCCAATCAAACCACAGTGCTATACAGGCTGCCATGCTAGGAGCCCAGTATTTAAAATAACCCTTATGTATTATTCATTAAGAGTTGATGTTTATGCAAATTACAGAAGCATGTGCCTACCTGGCCATCATGGGTTAATAACAACAACAATAAAACCAACAATAATAATAATAAAAAATACATAAGCAGCCTCTTCCCAAGTAAACTAGCAAGCATCAAGCCATCCCCAGAACCTATGTAATCAATTATAATTCTCCTTCATTAAATGGATCAAAGAATTGCAATTCTTACCTGTTTAGCTTTGTAGGGCTCTCAGATTTTCTGGATGAAATAACCGACTGTGTGTGCAACCAATAAAACTGAACTGAAAAGCTGATTAAGGGCACTAACTTAATGCAAAGCCACTCACTGAATATTCATATGGTGCCTGTGTTTATGCAAATTAAAGCAAAAGAAAGCCCAAGGGGATTGGTTGCCATAGCCCACAAACACTGCATACAGCAGAAAAATAGAGTATAGTGACAAATAAATCTTGAAAATCATAGCTAGGAAGGAGAATGCGGAGTATAGTAAAATATTAAAAGTGTTACATGAATTACAGTTTTTAAGAGCTTTATTTAATCATATCATTGTTAGGCCTTTGAGGCATTTTTCTACAGTGTACTGATCTGTAATTATCATCATACTACAAGACAATATCATTAATGTTTGTCAGCTTTATTTATTCTGTTACTCTGTAAGCAGAGTCCTTAAGCATATCAAGTAGGTGAAAAAAATAATTATAACAAAAATTATAGTGTAATACATTAGGAACAAAACCCACAGACTTGTGTTACACCTTATTAAGTCTTTCAGATGAGACCTCCTTCTCAAGCAAAAGGACAGTGAAAAGTAGAATATGCCAGGGACAATATGCTAGAACTGAGATTTAGCTCCTTGGTATCTTAATTTTGCTGTGTAGCTGTTTCACTCCAGGTGCAGGCTCGTATGTGAGACAGTTAATATTACCATTGCATTGGGCTTTTTCTCAGTGTAGAGTCATTTTGAAAATACCATGCTTTTTCGTGATTAAAAATCAAAATACATGTGAAATTTAACTGCTATTTCTAAAATCACTTTTAAATATATAAATCCAAGTTCTTAATACTGTAATCATCAAAAACAATGATTTTTTTTACAAAGAGATATTTCAAATTCAAAATGATATAGCATATCAGCATTGCATTTTTCCCTGATAAGCAAGAATATGTATAAGTAGAAATCCTACTCTTATGCAGTATATTATAGTTTAATATTTCCATTTATTTCCATCAACAGATTGAACTTTCAAGACAGGATCCATTTGTAGATAACCATTTATTAATGGTGACATTGTTATTCAAGGTTTAAAAAGGATCAGACAAGCCATCTCACACAATATATTTGCATTATGGATCAATAGGTACCTCTGGCTTTTAAGCTTTATGTGATTTCCACTGATACCTGTTGGCTGCTGTTACCAGATAACTCTTCAGCTGAAAAACAAACCAAAACCCAACAGAAACTGCTGCTCCGTGGTCACACATGAACGGGTACCTCTGGTTTGTAGGAAGTTGATGGGTTCTCCTTCCCGGAAGTTGAGAATAAATGCACCTTCTCAGAAAATGGAATGATGGCCCAGCTTCAGGAAATCAAGGCCTACCCTTGGCTTTATCACGCTGGAGATTACACTGCTGGTTTTGCTTGTGAAGACCATCCCATTCCCACACATTTCCACTAGTCCTAGAGGGGACTGAGGAATTTGCCATGCCCGGTTATGACTTCTGAGCTGATGTTGTTGCTTGTTGTGAAATTCAGGACCATGCTGTATGGCCACCGGGTGCAAAATGCCAGTGAGTGCACCATGTTGGTACCTGAACAGGGGTAAAGAGACTCTTTGGCCATGGGATGATTTGGGTGGCCAAAGGTAGAAAGCAGAGGGCCCTAACAAGCAGGAACAGCCTGCTCAGTGAGAGAAGGAAACAGGGAAATCTACTTGGATGGAAATGAATTCTCCCCTGGCTGAGGACCTCTGAAAGCAAGAAAGCTAACCATCATGGGGAGTGAAAAAGTGAGGTGCCTGGGAGAAAAACTGTGTCCTGGAAGATTAACTTTCCAAAACGTAAAAATTTTCAAGGATAGAGATGTGCTTATTTATATTTAATAATTTATCTTGACTTACATGAAAGATAATTAATTGTGCTTAGAGGTCCTTGGAAAGCCTATATATATTACGGCATCAACATTACCCCGGGTAGACAATTTATTAAATGGAAAACGCGGAGTGCCCATATTTATGAGAGGCTGGGGGCTCAATGTAAAGGAAGGTATCTGGGGTCAAAGGCAATTGGTTGCAAGGGCAGAAGGCACGAATGCGGATCAGAAGGCCAAGCTGCATTCACTCCTGTACAGAGGAGGTTTATACCCAGAATGGGCATCTCACAAGCAGTTGAGTAATAGATATCCAGCAGGAGATCAATCAAGTGGTGAATAAAACTGTATGTATTAAAAAGAAGAAAACAAACAGAACTTAAGGGGGACAACAAACACCCTTTGATCACCTCTGCATTGCCCACAAAAAAAAATTTACAACACAAGGACTTTTCTATTTTCAAGACAGGCACTCACTATTGAGAGTGAGGATTTTCAAACTATTCCATGAAACTTTTTGGAAACTTCATGAGGATCTAATAGGGCTCGAGTGCTTCCAAGTTTTGCATTTCCTCTTAAAAGAAGTAAGTCTAAAAAAATTCTTGCCTTCAGAGAATAAATGTTTCCCCGGGCTGGACACAGTGCCAGCTGCAAAATCATGAATATTCAGCCACTGACTGAGCTGGATGTGCATGTGAACATCAATGCAATGATTTGGCAACATCAGCACCTCGTTCATAAGTCACATGGGTTTACAAACAAGCAGGCATATTTAGGAGGCAGAAACGAGAGCAGAATATGAAGAAATTGTGAAGGACCCTAATCAATTTTATGCAGCTGATGTGGACCACAGTTACCATCACTCCTGGGTGCCAGCAGGAAGTTTCCCACTGGATTTAGTGGGGTGGGATCAGTCGTGGGTGAAGAAAGTTGAGCTGCTGTTGGATTTTCCAGCAGTCTTTAGTCTTATTCTAATGTACTCACATGCATCTATTTCTAGTGCTGTTACAATGTGATTCAGATTGTGCTAGGGAGCTAGCTGCTTTCTGTTTTTCTTCTTCTTTCTTTTATTTTTTTTAAAAAAAGCATGAATTTAAATTTAAATGCAAGTGGAAGCTGACAAAATCCTACCTTTTCAACTCTATCTTTAGCAAAGCTGTATGTGTATGACCTGATTCCATGAAGCGATATTTCTGTGCTGTAGTCCTGTCAATCCCTCACTTTCAAGCACACTAAGCCAATAAAGTAAATTATTTTAAAGAATAAAGAAACAGAGAAAATCTGATCCATAAATTGACTTCTTTATTCTGCCAATTGACTAAATGACACTTAAGTCATCTCTAAGTGCCTTGAAAAAAAATAAAAGGCATTTATATCATGAAGCTGATGAACAATTAGGCAATTGTAAAGCATGGAACGGCAAAGTGGAAGAGCATAGTAATCTTTTCTGTTTTCCTCTCCTCCTTTTTTTTTTTTTTTTTTTTCCCACAGCAAATGCCATAAGTGGATCAGCAAGGGACCTTCATTTTCACACATCTGGATGAGCAACAATGCTGGAGATTTGGCTACTTTCCATACGATCACATGTGGAAATCACTATCCCACTACTGCTTCACCATCATTTAGATACAGAGGAGATAGCTGTGCTGGCTTGCCCTTTCCTATAGAGACCTCTATTTAACCTCAGGCATTAGTGCCATTTTCAAAGCTGAAAGACACGCAGAAGAAAACACTTCAAATGCTCACCTGAATGGTCTGTATCTTCTGGATCTCCAAAGCAATAAAAATATTAACTTGCACCACAAAACCCGGTTGGTGCATTTCTCAAACCTTTTCATACATACCGTACTCCCAAGAATTTCACCTCATATTTTGGAAATGATGGTGTTGAAGATGTCTCCATAACAACAGGTTTTCTGCTCCTTGTTAAAGCAGCATGTGTACACGGGATTCAGCTCCCTGCATTGGCCCATCTCTCACCATTTTTCCTTCCTTCAGTAATATGTGCTACAAACATCTTTTCACATTTTCTAATTTCCTTCCCTCTTTAGCCTTTTCTTGCCTCTCAGCTGCTGTCCCAATAGCCAATATTTATTCCTAATTAGTAGTGTTCCTGCTTTTCCAACCAACACCAAAGCTCATTTGAAATACTCCCTCTCCTGCGATCATCATTCTATCACTGGCTATTCATGAGGCATGACTGGTATATACTCATGCCAATATAACTATCCAGAAACGTTGCATCAGGAAATTTTGATCCCCTGTGACACAAACACGGATTAACCATCACAAGAAATTAGACTGAAGAACAAAAAGGAAACATAACTTTGTGCCACATAGTACTGAAGAGTCAATACAGAAGACTGAGAGGTGTCTGCTCAGAAATTACACAAAACGTTCCAAGTCTGTTTTAAAGAAAGCCCTTATGCTGTAAACTGTCACAGAAATGACCGGAAGATTCATCCATACAAAACAAAACAAAAATCAAGAAGTGAACTTTAGTGGAAATACTGACTTCTGAGATAAATAAAAGCTTTATCTCCAAACACAAGTGAACACAAATGTGGAGGACTGTGGTGGTGGAAACATCTTTTAGAGTGTTTATGCCATTAGCTTGGATGAGACAAAAATAAATTTGCAGGGCAAACCTGCTACAATGAGGATTACAGGAAATTTGTGCTGTAGCCATTTTTTTTTTATGAAAACTGGTACAAGATGGGGGAGAAATGGATGAGCAAACATTTATTTTTGTGACCTGGTGGGATTTTAAAATAAAGCACAGCAGGTAGAAAGATCCTACGCAATTAAAAAAAAAAATTGCATGTCTATACATGAAAGCCTACTCTCTTTTCAAAATGCTCTGCTGTCACCTAAGGTATGAGAAATCAAAGCCTGGGACAGCAATGGATGAACACGTCTTTCCACATGCAAGCAGTGCAGTAAGGGCTTTTAGAGCCAGGACTAGAACCAGACTCCAGACTAGAAAAAGACTGGAGGCTCTACTTTCAAAAATAACCTCTGTATTTCAATTTCTTGATATGCTACCGCTCCAGGAGGTCTGCTAACAGCTGCTTTGAAAATTACTTGGTTGAAGAATATTTTTTTTTTTGGTNAAAAAAAAAAAAAGAGAGAGAGGAAAAAAGATAGATTATCTGATTCTAGTACTGAAATATTGCAACATGAAGGAAGAGATTACGTGCTGTGAAGTCCTGAAAGGTCTGGAAACTGGCTGCCTGGGTTGGAGCGGAGGTCCTTTGTGGGAGATGTAATTTTGCATAGGAACTGAAAAAGTGAAGGTAATTATTAGAGTCTGTATATGAAAGGTGTCAAGGCTCACAGCGAGTGTTAATAATCTGCTATCTCTTTTATACCATTTCTTTAGTGAATGTGATATATAGGATATTTGGTGCAGAAATAAAAAAATAAATGCCAGTGTTTGCCCTTTTTTAAAGTTACTGCTTTGAATAGCAAGTATTCTGTATCTCCAGTCTTCTAAGGATGAATGACCTAGCCAGAGAGGGCCTGGGCAGCTGTGAAGAGTTTCCAAGGATTTGTATTGTCCCTTTAAAGAAGGGAAAAAACAGATCAAAGGATAGCTCTTATTGGGATGCTCATTCTGGGAACACAAAAGAGTGTTTCTCTCCCCTGTTTTACTTTATTATAGGGTTAATAATGCATAAAGACTCTTCAATGTGTTTCAGTCTGGATCCATTAATTGCCTACATGACTTTTAGCAGAAATTAAAACTTCATGCAGTCAAAAAGCTCTCTGTCCACTGCTTCTCTGTCTCTGCGAACTTCATCTTATGAACTCAAAATCAAGCACAAAGAATAAACCTGAGCATGGGGTATATGCCACTTGGACAAAAGATTCAGGTATTTTTTTTTCCTCCTGGCTTTCAGTCTTACAAATATTTTTATTACAAATTAGCTGGGGAAAGGCAAGAAAAGCAGGATGGGCAAGTTGCAAGTGGAAAGCTTGAACTTTCTAGATACCCAATCACTGTCATCTGTACATCCCATTAAAATTTCCTAATAGAGCAACAGTGGTTTTGCAGAGCATGTGGGTTTATTTGCTTTTCTTTTCCTGAGAAGTGACAGCAGTTCCCATCCAAGGTCTATAATACAGTTTGCTAACACAGGTAAACCTGAGAAAAACCTATCTGAGAACACTAGGTCTACACTTTCTTCAGAAATACAATCTAATACTGTCCCTCTCTTATTTACGATACAGTGTAGAAGGGTTGATGCTTTGATGAACAATCAACATATGACAACAAAACTAAGGCATTTGATATGACAACATATACCAAAGCATTCTCAGCATTTTGCATACTCCCCTTGTTTGGTTTCTTAAGTAAATTGTTTCCACAGCTGAAGAAAGGTGACAAAAAAATAGCTTATGTTTATCTAATGTAAAGCATGTAAGAGAACCAAACGATATATTTCTCTAGAATAATTTTTCAGAAAGGGATGTCCCTTGAAGGATGGAGCTATTCAGAAAAAGCATCCAGAAGCCAGCACACTTATTATATTGTTCTTTTTGTTCGTTTGTTTCTTTATTGGGTTGTTCCTAAAGACAGTTTTTATGATGAGGGTGTGTTTCCCATTTTGCCAAGGGAGGTGATCTGAGAAGAATTATACCTCTCTCATTTGACAGGCAGATTAACGACAAGAAAAAAGCTTATAACTGGTGACTTGACAGGAGATGAATATCACAGCCAACAAGTCCCAGATACCGTAGACACCATCAACAGGCTACAGAGAAGTCCACAAAAGGTGCTGCTGTCAAAGGACTCTCTGGTTGCCCTGGTTCATGTAATCAGACAACTTTTGGTCCCCCAAGGAAAACCTGGGGAGGGCAGCGTGTTGGCCACAAGAAGCACGCCCAACCACTGCTTTGATAACGGTTTGCTTTGATAACATAATTAATGCATTACACCTCTGTGTTTAATACAAATATACTTCCACGGATACGGGTCATGATGTGACATAGTCAAAGCCTAGCAATTATACTTTTAAGAAAATCTTACAAAACATAAATTGACTGTCTAATGCTTACCAATTAATGTGCCTTTGAGGACATTACAATGAAAAAAACTGTAAAAGCAATTTTTGCATCTCAAAAGGCTGAGCTAAAAGTAACATGTTGAGAGACCTAAGGTGTTGTTTGTAGGCAGAGGTGTTCTTTGGTCTCTGCAGTGTGCAATAAGAGCTGTTTGGTTGTATATTCTTTAAATAGACTGTCCTTGACCAGCATTTAAGACTCTTGTTGCTAATAGAAACCACAGATCTATTGGACGGCTGTGAAGGTCTCAAACTCTGGTGCTCAGTCATTGCAGCTATCAGTGTTTTAGAACAAGTTCAATAAATACATNAACAAAGAGATCAGAGCCCTGTCAAGATTTTTGTAGTCTGTGAACACTACAGATTTCAACACTATCTGTAGGTGTGTTGGGTGCTTTGCACCCATCAAAAATGAAGCTAAACATAATAACCATGTGTCAGAGTTCAGCGGGTAAAAATAACAGCAGTATTAGTTGAAGGAGTGGATTCATTATAATGTCTAATTTGGGAACTGTTTGAACACTGGGAGTTTGCAAAGTGTATTTGAATGTTGGTGGGTTCTTATCTTCTAGGAAAGATTAAGAAAGAAAAGAGGATGGAGGAGAAGATATAAAACATGCAAAAGAGCCTTCAAGAGAAAAGTATGACCCTAAGCCATGTTTTTCAAATCTGGTCTTTCTCCTACAAGTGATTTCATTCCTTGTGTCTGTGCAGGACCTCTGTGTACAGGCAGAACAGACTTCATACTCACACTCAAAGAGACGAATAAGTATCCTAATGATCGTGTGAATTTAAATTCCTGAAACTCCGTAGTTTCACAAAAATGTCTGTAAACAATTTTGCAAGTCTAATGTTGCACTAAAAAATAAAACTGCTATTACAGGCAAGCGCTAACTAGTCTGACTTTCGTAACAGAATCTAGAAAGTCTGTAGGGGTACAAAACATAGCACTTACAAATAACTCAAATATCCATACCATGATAAATTACATTGAGGTGAAAACACATTTTGTGCACTGTAGGACTGGTCCAGTAATGCAGCAACAAACACTGGAGCTTCACAGGTGGTCATCTCTAGACTTTGCATAAACCTGGTGCTCAAGATACCTACTTCAATTATTACAAAAAATATTCACAGGCAAAGCATGACACTTTTTGGTCCTTATAATCAGACTTCACTGCTGTAAATTCTGGCAAAAAATACCTTGAAATTTTTCAGTGGTGGTTTTATTAATTTTCTTATATTCTACCGTGAAGAAAAATCCGTTTTCACTGAAAAGAGGTGAAGTAAACTGCTAGTGATTAAAAATCAGCAGTCATTTGTGAGAAATGTTTTTCCAAACAATTCTGTATTTTCAAAACTTCACTGAAAGATTATTGGAACGCATTGGTCCTATTAGGCCATGTGTTTAATTTTTCACTTTGTATGATGTTTACATTATCATATAAATGAGAACATATCACTTGTAAATATAAAATTTAAAGTAGATATAACCACCTGGAGCAAATCAGTTCAATAAAAGGCTATTTTTATATTAAGTAAAAGTTTTATACTGTATATTAGTATTTTATATTTAAGTCTGTTAATACCTTTTTGACTGTTGAAACACTTCACGGAAATTCAGCAATTCAACTTTTCTTTCTCATCAGTGATGAGAGAAACATGTCAGAAATCTCTGCTGAGTTGGGGATCATTTTCAGGAGAAAAGGAAGATTCATGAAATAGTACAAATGGCACAAAGCTGATTTTCCAAGGTGCCACAATGAAGATTAAGATAGAGGAAATTCTCTCCTCTTCTGTTCAGACACTCTTTCATTCACTTTTCTAGGGACAGAAGGTAAGATGAGAGTAAATTTTTTTACTTATAAGGGTTTCTGGAAGCTGATCAGATTAAAGGAGCTATAAAGATGAGAGGGGAAACATCTTGCAGTCCTCACTTCTGGCCAAATGTTGCATTTTTTAGAGCAGCAGGTATAACTCTCATGAGCTTATCAGAAGTCTCCTGCTATTTGGAGTTTTTCTTGAAGAGCTCGTGGTTGGTATCAAGAGATTGCATGTGAATTTCCACTTTTTTTTTTTTTTTTTTCCTAGCAAAAACCCAAGTTTCCATCCCTCCTGACTGCAGAGAGAATCTCACAGATATGGAGTGGGTGCAAAAATAGAGCCTCTGCTCAAAGGCTTCAAAACCAGAGGGCAAATAAAAATAACCCCAGGTGACTCTCTGTGTTTCCTGCCGCCCCTGTGATTTTGGAACTCAGATGAGGGATGTCTTGGAGTGAGAAGGGTTGCTGTTTTGGGTGAGACGTGAACTCCACATTTCAGCCCTGACCCCATGTGACTAATCCTATTTGTCTTTTTTATCCAATCTACACATTTTCCCTCTGATTTCCAGCTTACAAAGTTGTACTGCAGCAAGGGCAAAACTCAAAGGTGGAATTATGCTTGCTGTGACACTTTCACAACACTGTCACCCACACGATTAACAAAATAACTCACGTTAGGGGTAGCCTGAGTAGACGCTGCAGAGCTCGTGAGATGAGAACAGCGGTTTCGTTAAAATAATTTGAGAAAAAGCAAAAGCAGACCATCTCATTTTACATCTCCACATTAAGCTCTGGGAAGCTCAAAAGGTTCAGAGGAGAAGTGACATGGACAAAAAGGATCACAAGCAGCAAGAGACACCAAAGCTTTGGCAGGAGTTTCTGCTAATTCTGCCAGTGCTTCAAAATGGTTGTGGAATTAATTTTCCTCCTTTTGCTGACTATGCAGGGGAATAGACTGCCCCAAGAGGAGCAGCAGCAATAGAAGCACATCAAAACCAGCTCACTTTCGATTTTGTAGGATTTGGGTCTATGATTCAGCCTGTCCGAGGGAGGTAAATAATAATTTCTGTACAGCTGGTTGCTCAGGTTTGTTTTACTGGGTCCACACAACCACCCTGTCTATTCAGTGGTAACTGCAGGTGTTCATTATCCTGTGTGATCCAGTTAAAATTAATGACCTCCTGGGAGCAGACACACCCACAGAAGCCAACACCAAGATGTTACCAGATAAGGACAAAGAGATTTTTACAATTGTCTTTTGAGTTCTCAAGAAGGGTTTCCCTTCTAAGACCGCTGAATCTTTGTTATCACTCATCCCACTAGAAAGCAAAACTTTTAAAAAAGTGGTGCACTATTTGCAATGCTCCGATGAGCAAACAGTGTATTGGTCATATATATATATATATAGGCCATATATATATATATATATCTCACTGTATACTCTCAACATGAAAAAAACCACACTTATCTCTGCCTAAGCTGACTCTACACTTAAGACAATAAGGGCACAGATCATAATGGTGCTGGTAACCCTTAAGATCAGAGTGGAGGAGGCTGGAAGCATGGGCAAATGAGAGCTCCTAGCACAACCAGCATGCCAATAAACTGCAATAAATTAATTACCTTCAGCTACTGAAATGGAGCCACGGCAAGGGAAGACTTCATGGAGAGCAGGACATGATGGCTGTTTGGGACAACCTTCTTGGCTAAGTTCAGCAGTTGGCAGCCCAGCAGAACCAAGGGCACCCAGTTGAGGACATTTCTATCCAATCATCAAGCCTCCAACGACTATTTTACGCTGCTGCTGTCATCAGTTGCACTATAGTAGCCACAATGATCACAGTGACAGACATAAGCTTTTTGTTGAACGCACAAGAACCAAAAAGAAAAACCAAAAAACTTGACCTGAAAAGAGGGTAGTGAAAATCAGGGATACCACCTGAGCAGGGAAAGACAACATTTATATATGCACAGTCATACTTTCTGTAGATACCTCCATAGTGACCTCAGAAGGATTTAAACTTTATTCTACCTGGAAAAGTACAGCAAGTAAACCGAATAGAAACGAGGTTTGTACAGTTAGTAAGCACTCTGATAACATAAGATACAGGTTCAGATATTAGGTTAGGAGGTTATTTGGGGTGCAGCAAAATAAGAATAATGAGGATCCAAGCGTGCATACCTGCACTCACAAGAAAACAAAACCAGAGCACTCTCTGCCCCGTTTTGCCCATAAGAGAGAAACACTAGCCTGTTGCAGCAAGGACTTAAGCTTGCCTGCTAGGCAAGGGTTTACGCTTGCATGCTAGGCAAGGAATTTACACTCGCCTGTCTCAGGTGAGGACTTATTAAAGCATATATTCAATAATTTATCACTCACCCACACGTGGAGGTGAGGCGCTCCCATCCCAGGAAGTTACCTTAGACAGCTTCTCCGTCTAAGGGGAGTGACTCCAGCGGCATGGCAGACCCGCAGCTCCAAGAAGACCACACAAAGGGGGTCTTCAGCGGGAACCCCGTTTATATGGGGTTCAGATCTGGCTGTGGGCATTCCAGAAGCTTCTCGACTTCTCTGCGCCCTGTCCCTCCCTCCCGACTGTGGGCATTCGAGAAGTTTCTTGGCTTCTCTGGGATGCGGGCAGGCTTGGCCCAACCTCTGCTGATGACTCTGCCCACCGGCTCTGGGTCTCCACAAAGAGAGCCATCAACTGCCCATTGAAGGCCCCAGTTCTGAGAGGGTGATGAGCAGCTACCAGTGCGACTGCCACACCAGTTCTCAGGGTGTGTTGGGGGGAAAGTGCAACTGCCGTAATGACCAAAACAAAAAATGGAATAATATAATGCAGTTCACAAGCTATAAGTAAGCTGTGAATTTAGGATGGCCAAAAGCAAAATTTATATTGGACAGCTAAATATCTGAGCTAGAATTCTACTCTTTCTGTATATCCTCACTAGTAAAGCCTGAGTGTTCAAATGTTATGAGGTGACAAAAGAATACAGAACTGAACTAAATCAAGGTTGATTTTCAAAGTCAAATATTTGTTAAACAGTTTTCTACTATTTGTTTATTAGCTGGCCAGAGATCAGGGACTTAAATCCTGAAAATGTTGTTTTATCCCTTGGTCCTGATTCAGGCCTGGGAACAAGTCACCTCTATGTTTTTATATTACTTCTGTATTACAGCCATTGAGACAGCAGAAACTCAATAACCTGTTTCAAGCACCTTGATTTTTTGGAAGGCTTTCAAGCCCTCCGCTGCAGAACTTGTTTCCTGCTCCCATTTCATATGAGTCACATTGCTCAGCATCCTCAGATTTATGGAGACAGTAAAATATTGTTGCAAATTTCATCTTCTGCTCCACTCTTTTGACCACGTTGTTCTTTTCTACAGCCCCATGCTTTAGCTCCCCTTTTCAAACATCAGTTTTGTTTCTCACTTTCAAAGGCCTGCACAGACTTGGGAAGTTACATCTCACTCTGAGTTCAGGACGCCACTTCCCTGCGTAGCACTCAAGCAAATTATTTTACATTTTCTCCCATACCAGCCCTTACACTTGCAAGGACCTCCCAGAAGCATTGGTGCAAAAGTAATTGTGGTTTTGGACCGTGAATTTTAAACCATTATAACTAGACTCAAACACATCTTTATTACTCAAAATAGGAATTATTACAGTCAACATGTTTTTGCCAATGACAAATAAGTTCATTTGTTCCTGTAGTGTAAAAATCCATGCTTCAGGATTTGATGAACTCTCAGAAACCATTTTCAGCAACCTGCTGGTTGTGGAAGCGTTTTCTCCACAAAAAAAGTTGTCAAAATGCTTGAAGAAGTGGTAGTCAATAGGCAAGAGGTGAGGTGGATATGCCAGATGAGGCAAAATAGTTTTGCTGGGATTCAGAAAGCTGTAGTGGATTAGAGTGGCAGCAGACCACTAAACTGTGACCATGACCTTTTTTGGTGCAAGTCTGGCTTTGAGAAGTGTTTTGGAGGTTCTTCTTGGTCCAATCACTGAGCTGGTCATCACCGGTTGTTGTATAAAATCCACTTGTCATCACCGGTTGTTGTGTAAAATCCACTTGTTATCACACGTCACAATCCGATAGAGAAACGGTTCTTTGTTGTTGTTGCATAGAATAAGAGAAAACAACACTTCAAAATGGTTATTTTTAAAAATTTTGTTCAGCTCATTAGCCACCCACTTATCGAGCTTTTTAACCTTTCCAATTTGCTTCAGAAGCTGAAAGACGATGGAATGGTCGACACCGAGTTCTTTGGCAACTTCTTGTGTAGTTGTAAGGTGATCAGCCTCGATGGTTTATCTCAGTTGACCATTGTCAACTTCCAATGGTGGCCACTATGCTCCTTATCTTCAAGGCTCTTGTGTCCTTTGGAAAACTTCTCGAACCACCACTGCACTGTATGTCCACTAGCGGCTCCTGGGCCAAACGTGTTGTTCATGTTGCAAGTTGTCTCCGCTGCTTTACGACACGTTGTGAACTTGAATAAGAAAATTTGCTTTTTGTTTAACACCATTTCCATAGTCTAAAATAAATATGAATTCAACAGCAAGTAATAAATCAGAAGCAAAAAACCCCATAAAGTGAGAAAAGTGCATTAAAATGATGTATAAGATAACCACATCTATTTAAGAATGTATTCCAATATCAAACAGCAAATTTCAAATACAAACCCCACAATTCCTTTTTCACCAACATATGTTCCCCGTTTCAGCAATGAGACAGGTGTGAAGATGGCGAGCCCTTGTACTGGGTGCCATTTAAAACTGTTGGGGATCCCCAGGCTCTGAGTCATTCTCATTTTGTTATGAAAAGTAAAACAACAGGTTCCCCAGCTTGTTCTCTTTTTAAGAAAAGAGGTGCAACAGAGTCATTTGAAGGCATCTGGGACTTCCAGAGCAGTAGGCAGTGGAGGAGAACAAGGCTGTAAGGAGATCCTCCTTGCTTACCAGAACAGACCAGGGCAGGTTCATGTCCTGCTTGCTGGTTGAGGTCTTCTTCCCATGCATCTACTGCAGACAGTAACCTCATCTGAAAAAGGGAGACAGACACACTCCCGTAACTACATGTGCTGTACCTGTTTGGTTCAGGGATGTATGGGTGAGATCCAAAGGGAGTTTGGAACTGATGGTCTCATATATATTTTTCATCACCTTTTCACTTTATACATCTGATACTGCAGTCACTTAGCACTCATGCATGCAGCTTAGCTTTGATGGCTATTGGCCTCTGTGGTATTACAGTTTACCATCTGTCTTGTTCAAATGCTTCTGGAAACCCCACAGACACCCACATCTGCAGCCTGTAGGCACCTAAACACATTGGCAGTCTGGCTCCAAGTTCATCCAGCTCTGCGGCAGTATTTGACATCTACATCTTATATTTTACCACTTTTTACACACTGAAGAGCCAAAGAATTACTGCCAAGCAGTTGTTTACTCTTTTTTAACACGACAGCTCTTGCATCAGAGGGCAGTATTAATACTTCTTCCTCTGATCTATTTCACTATCTACAGCTGAAAAGTCCAGCAAATAGCCAGACTTTTCTGGGGAAAATAAAAAAAAAAATAAAATCGTTGTTGATGTAGAAGTGTTAAAAGAGGGGCAAATAAAATTGCAAGGATAATTACCTTGAACTATTTTAACACGTTTTAAAAGGTAATAAATAGGGCTATTCACATGTATCCCTCAAGGAGAGTATTCTTCTGTAATGATGAAAGGTAGGATATAAACCAGTGCTGTTAATGTTATTATGATAATCCTATGTACTTCAGCAGCTGCTTGCACTTAATGGTTTGTGTCATAAGATACTTTCAGCAACCAAGTTCATTGATAGTGTTTTCTTTCAAGATTTCTGTTTGTTTGCTTGTTTTTATTTGGTTGGTTGGTTTTTGTTTGTTTTGTTTGGTGTTGTTTTTGGGTTTTTTTTCGTTTAAAGTTCAACTAAAGATTTCTATGAATAAACTGTATCAGTGTACATCCACGTAGCAACTTTTCCCCAAAATCTTTTCCACACAGAAGCTCTGCTTCCAGCATGTGTCTAGTACCAATCTCAGCAAGTTGTCGTAACAGCACAAGTTTTCTTTCTCAGAATCCGTCTGCTTTTTAGATGTTCCCCACTAGAAGAAAAAGCCTTTACAGGCAAACCCACAACTCATCTTGGTCCACTTTGTGGATACTTGCCACGAAAATGCTGTTCTTGGGCAGCAAATCTACAAATAGTTTAATGGAACACTTTTACAGGGCTGCTACTTAACCTGCTACTAAAGAGCTGACAGCACTCTTGCACTGCCAGCCATTAAAGTGATGGATAAGACACATTATTTTAAAGTTCCAATATACTCATCACAGAGGAGCCATGTGCACATGCATCCCTGTGTTAACTTTGCTGTGACAGAGCCGAAGCCAAGCCAACACCGTGAGCCCTGGGTATCTCCAGCTGCACCTCCCAACATGATCCGTGGGGGAGGAAGGGAAAGCCCACCTTTGCTCTGCTCCTGCCTGTCTCCAGCATTGGCCCAAGGAGAATCATAGAACAGTTTGGGTTGGAAGGAACTTCCAACTTCACCCAGTCCCGCCCCCGCCATGAGCAGGGACATCTTCACCAGCTCAGGTTGCTCAGAGCCCCGTCCAGCCTGGCCTGGGATGTCTCCAGGGATGGGGCATCCACCACCTCTCTGGCCAACCTGGGACAGGCTCTCACCACCCTCAGTGTCAAAAATTTCTTCCTCACATCCAGCCTGAACCTCCCTCCTTCAGTTTGAAACCATCACCCCTCGTCCTATGGCAACAGGCCCTGCTAAAAAGTCTGTCCTCATCTCTCCTATCAACCACTTTTATGTACAGAAAGGCCACAACAAGGTCTCCCTGGAGCCATCTCTTCTCCAGCTGAACACCCCAACGCCTCCCAGCAGAGCTGCTTCAGCCTCGGATCATTTCTGTGGCTCCTTTGGCCCCTCTCCAGCAGGTCCATTGGTCAGTACCATCCCCTGCAGCACGCTGGGAGGAGATGGAGGCCATGCCATGGTTTGGAGGCTCAGAGCCAGCAGAACTGGGGGCAACACACACCAGCACTGCATCAGACAGCACTGACCTGCTCCAAGCCAGAGCCCTGACAAATCAGAATCACTCACATTTCAAAGTCAATTCTAATATTTTATTGTGGGCTAGGTGACAGTGGTCCCAGGGATAATTAAATTAATTGCAGAGATTGTGGTCCCAAAGTGTAAATTCAAGTGTCTCCCTGTGCAAATTACCAGCAAGGATTTGATTTTTAAGGGCATGCTGAGGACCATTTGGGTACAGTAATGTTGCATGTGTTTAGCAATCCTGTAGTTATAATAATCTAATTTTTGGTTCTCCTGCTCTGTGAATGAACTGACAGGATTTCATCATGCACCAGCACTGAGGTATGACACTGTCAATCTCACTGATGTGCCAGCATCACTCAGCCCATTTGGATAGTAAGTACTGTTAAAAAAGAAAAAAAAATCCACAAATTTTCCACAAAGTATTTTAACCCATTCGTTACCTGCAAAACCTATTGGGCTGTTTGGACCGTAGGGCTGCATTTTGCTGTGGTACAGCACAGAACAGGCTCTCTGTGCCACTTGCTGCACCATCAAAGGAGCTAAACCCAGACAGTTGTGAAGTTTTTTCCAGGTAATCTGGGGATTGTCATATCATGAATTCCTCAAAAAATATGCTTTGAAGGGTTGACTCAGCCTCTGTGTTTTGAGTTTGTGTTCTGGGTCATGTCTCTGATGGAGTAGATAATATGAATTGAAGTAAGATGAGAGAACACAAATGGATATGTGTATTCAAATGCTTGTTGCGACAGCTGACACTTTTCAATCAAAAACAAGGAGAAATGGACAAGCAAGTTGCATTAAAGTGTAGCTAAGCAAGCAAAAGACAAACATAACAGCATGAAAAGCAGCAAGTAGTGGCACAAAACACTGTCTGTTCGCAGGCATGAAATGGCACAGAAAACAGGGAGACAATAAATGAGATGCATATAAATTATTGCTACAATTATACTGTTAATAATGATGCACCGAGACACTCATCTAATATCTCTCTAAATTTATCCTGTAGGCAAAAGTAGTCCTCCTCCCACTACACAGATGTAGACTAATTAGCGATGCAAATGCTTGATTTTCATTTCTTATACAGACAAATATAAATGAAGACTGAAAAATCCCCAGCAGGAGGTGGCACATCAATCAAAACCAGTCATTTAACATTAGTTTTTAATCTTCAGACAGTTTACATTAGTTTTTAATCTTCAGTAGTACAGTAAGTCAAATGTCCACTACGGAGTTCTTAAGTGTAATGATTCCCCTAATCCATACCATTCACCTATCACTTTTCTGAGCACTCCGAATCCACTTCCAAGGCTTTAACTTGAACAAGTGTAATAGATTTGCTAGGTTAGCCTTGTTAGAATTTAGAAAAAATAACTAATAGAGATGTCAAAATACCGACAAAAAAAGTGTCATTGGGAGCAGGTTTTCTGTCCCTTCCTCACTCTAATTCTGGAGGGATGTCAACGGAGGCAGTGAGCCTGCTTCAAATTTGTATCACCATAAGAGAATACGAACAGAGCCCCAGATGCTTTGCAATAGTAGGTCCCAGTTTGAGAGACTGCAAATAGTTTTTCTTCTTGCCTTTATACTGGTTCAGCATTGCAGGAAATTTAATGTTGTTTTTTCATCCCACTGAATTCTTGGTATGAAACTCAGAAGTTGGTCTGATAATATGATTGGAACATGGCTGTCCCTACTTCTGCTTTTTTACCAGTAGTAGAAATCAGTAATGAAAAAGAGATAATGACTACAATTGTTCTTACTTATCAGTGGACAGCAGTGTTTAGCACATTGAATGGAAGGGAATTGTTCTCTACTAAAAAGAATAAATCATTTACTGGGACTGCAAGGTTTGGATATGGTATTACTATGGAAAGCTAGGAATATTTGAAAATAAATTATTATTAAAGATGTGGAATATTATGAAAAGCACTGGTTTTCAGCACATGGTTTTAAAATGGGCTATCCATGCAATGATACACAGAACTGCACTTATCCAGTGTTGTTTTCAGAAGATCCTTGCTGCCTTTTCTAACCTGAGATTCTGTGATTCTATGATTCAGTATTTTCCACAAAGAATTAAACACGAACGGGAGGTTGCAGACCTGCAAGTTCCCAAGCTCTCCTATACTTCAGCGATACCTCCTGGCTAAAATGACATAATGCATCTGCATTTCTTGCCTGAAG
Source organism: Pampusana beccarii (assembly GCA_013399365.1). Taxonomy (NCBI): domain Eukaryota; kingdom Metazoa; phylum Chordata; class Aves; order Columbiformes; family Columbidae; genus Pampusana; species Pampusana beccarii. The sequence goes on along the minus strand of VWYH01007423.1, from coordinate 29,133 downwards.
AGCAGGCGCTGAGAGAGGGTGTTCAAGGAGGCTTTGCTGTGTCCCCTCCCTCATTAAACCTCTCACGCTTTGAATCTGCTGTGAAACCAGACGATGTTTCACCAGAACTCACCCTTTTCCAGAGCGTGAGCACAGATGCCTCCTGTGGTGCACCACCAGCTGCAGACCTGCTCTCCAGATGGATGGACACCCAGCTCTTCAGACATGGTTAAGCACTCAGGACTCTCGTTGCAAATTTCCCCCCTCTTTAAATTCTGTTTGTTTTTTTTTTTTTCCAGTGCTCAGTATCTTCTAAATACGAGGTTCCTTCAGTGATGGTTTTGTCTAGCTGTTTTGAGATGAGTATTTTTGAAAAATGCTGTCTGGAGCATGCACTTCTGTACATTTTGAACACCCTCCATGCCTACCAACGTCAATGGGAAATAAGAGACTTTCTTACTTTTTCACTCCTTTCTTTACATGAAACTAGGACGAAATTTTCCATAGAAACTGCCATAATCACTTGTGCTCCATATATATTATTATGTATAATTAGAATAAGGCTGATTGATAATGACATCATGATGAATTCACTCCAAGATGCAGCTGTGCAGTATCTGAGGAAGTTAGTAAAAAGTGGCTAAAGGAAACAAATGCCACAGATGTAATTAGACAGCTCACACCCATTCATTCATCCCCTCTTAGAGTGGCCAGCAAGCACCTATTCATGTTGATGAGAAAGTATCAGTTACTGAAGACATATTTCACAATTATATGCGTTTCAATCTTACATTAAAAATACCCCAAAAAACAAAACAAAACAAAACCAAACCAAAACAAAACAAAACCAAACACCCAAAAAAACAACAAAAAAAACCCCTTGCTGTGCAAATCCCCCATAAATTACAGTCTGTCATGGAAATCTCCAAAGCTGAAATTTCCCCCTATGCTGTTGCACTTGACCATTTGCATGGATTTATTCCCACTAAAATAGGCCTGATACTTCAGCACAAAACATTGTGCCTGAAACTGAGACTACCAAATTCTACAATGCAATCAAGAAATCAACAGTAGTAATACCAAAGATGTGTAAAGAACAAAAAAATAAAGCCACATTAAATGTGGTGCTGCATTCATTGTGGCATAGGTAACATTTTTATGTTAAGATGATGCATGACACTGTGACAGGTTACAACTTACCAGACCAGCACAAAATTTACGAAGATTTCTTAGGAACTGGAATTTTTCAATAGTAAAATTTGCACCATACCTTTCCAACCTTAGGGGCATTACAAAACAATTCATATAGATTCAAGTTAGCAAAAATTCGCATTCTTTGAAACTTCTCCTCAGCTTCATAAAAGTGATCTGCAAGAGGAAGGTATTTTTCAACACAGATTTTGTGTCAATCACTAACCTGAAACAAGGGGAATACTACTAACCTATCTTCTTGTAATAAAGGAAAGAGAAATGCCATGACAGTGCAGATTCTCAAAGGAAAGAAAAAAAGGTTGGGGCTTTCTGCCTTCCTAGATCATCGTCCTCTCACTACACCTCCGTATGCAGTTTTTATTAATAATGTTTCCTAATAAAAAAGTCCTCCATGCCATATTTCCTGTGATTCAGAGTCTAGTGCAGATATCCTTCGTAACACATCCCTCTCAAAGATGCCTGTACAGATGTCTGTTTTAAAAAGAGCTCAGCACGTCACGATTGAGTCCAAACTTTTAAAAACATTCAGTTAAAATTTAATCCCCTAAAAGAGTGTCAGATTTTCAGAACAGCTCGGTACCCAACAGCTCAGCTCTCATAATCACATACACAGCCCAGAGTTTTAAAGGCTATATATTATAATCTGCTGATCTCTTCTGAAAATGTGGTTACTAATTTTCATCACTCACAGGGACAAATTCTTTTGACAGTTGATTCCCACCTGTTGGTGCCAAGCTTTTTCTAAAACTATGACTTTTTGTTGTAAAGTGGATATTCATTGAATAAAATAAGGAGAAAACAAAAACAGGAGAAACAAAAATAAGGAGAAAACAAAAACAAAAACTCCTGAAGTAAAAACAAACAAGCCAACTTCCTTTGACATTCCTGTTTTGAAATATTTTCATGCAGAAGTGTTCTAAAGTCCTGAACTTAGTAAGAGACTTTGCTCAGTAGTTAAAGGCATTTATTTGGGCTATGAGAATGCCAGGTCCCTGGTTGAAATGGTATCCTGCTTTCTGGTCAGCTCTGTTGATGGGCTTCCTGTAGCAGGAAAGGAGAAAATGTGCTATCTAATTTGGCAGGTTTCACCTTCCCAGTCACAGATAGAACATCATGCAAGGCAAGAGGGAATTGAGGGTTGAAATACGCATTTTAAGCCAGCAATATTTTTGAAAGCTTTCTGTTGAAATAATCCTAAAAATTTCCAAAGGGCAGAGTCATTAATACCGAGCAGATAGTGAACGGGGCGTCTTTGTTGCATTTTGAAATTCCATCTGTTATTGGCCTTTCTTGAATAATTAACTTCTAATGAACCCATTTTCTACACACACCCCCACGAAACATATGCAGTACACAGTATATGTGATTTAGTATATAGTATATTGCATTTTGTATGCTATATATAGATTGCACATAGCTTATAGACAGATTTCACCTGCTGACCAGGTGATTTAGCCTAATTACACTTTAAAATCTTATTTTAAAATGAAAATTTACAAAGACTTTTATGGCCTTACATACACTACTAATATCAGTTCTCTTTTGGCTCAAACAATGAAAACACAAACAAGGCACATTTTGGACTTCTGTGAACTTGGGAATTGCACTCCTTGGTTTGGAAGCAACTCTTGATGCTGAGTCAGGAATTAGTGGCAGGAAGGGATGTTTGAGGGGGATATAATTGCTTATCCCTCTCAGCAGGTACTGCTGCCTGATACTCTGAAAATCTGCATTTTAGGCAGCCTGTTAAGATGGGCGAAGGGAGATGGGCAAGAAGTACATGCTTGTAAAGCAGTTTTCCTTTGTATAATAAAATGGAATTCTTTGATTATCTCATGCTTGGGAGAAAAAAAAAGTGTTTGTGCGAAAGAAATACTAAGCAAATGGAAGAAAATGGAAGAAGTTATAAGTCTGAGCTGTACTTAATATGGAAAACATTTTACAAAGTTGAAAAACATTGAACTCTACATGAGGTAATTGCATGTGTAGACTGTTATTTGAGCTACTTGCATGGTACAGCTTTTTTAAATCCAGCATGCATGCACACAGGTGCAAACATCAACACATCCATGCACACACAAACACAAACAAAACACACACATGCACCATGCAGAACTCACACAATCACTTCTACCATGCACAGCTGTTCTGATTCCTCGTCAGGTATCCATGAATTAATATATTACAAACATTCTTCCCTATATTGCAACTTTTTTTACTGTCATGTTCATAAGCCATCACAACTCTGAACTCACGAAGTCGGTAAAAATAAGAGTCTGATTTACTGATTTATGCTTTTCACACCTGCCCTCTAATAAACTTACTGCCAAATTACAAAGGCAACAATATTCCAGTTGGAAGAAACAGGAAAATATTTTACTCTGGAATAAAGGTTTGGTAATCTATGTATTCAAATATAATTTGGAGTAAAACAAATTAATTTAAAATGCATACACACATGCACATTCCTGAATGTGTGTGTATTGAAAAAGGAAAAAAAAAACAATAAAGTTATCTTCAGTTTTTTTTTTTAAGCTCGGGGAATTAAAAGTACTTAAGGTCTGGTTATTTTGGACAGAGAATAAGGAGAAAAGCATGTCTAAAAATCATTGTTAATAGATGAGTACATTTTAAGCCTTGGCAGATCTATTGTGATTACCAAATCTGACCTTCCCTGTACCAGAAGTCACACAAATTCAATCATTAATTTCTACATTGACCCATAATTTCTAGAAAAATTACAACATGTATTTTAAAAAGGTAAACAGTCACATTTTCATTACTTCAAATGATGGAGAGCCCACCTCATCCCTGGAGAAGCTGTTTCATTGATTTTGCCTTACTTTTGATCAAACATTTTTTACTGTCAGCTTCTGACCACTGTATTCTGATATTAATTTGCAATTAATTTGTGTGCAGTGAATAGCTGTACTTTCTTCAAGGAGCAATTAGCTCCTGGAATTTTCTAAATCATCAAAATACTATCTGAAAAATATTGTTTCCAGGTTCAGTTTATCGTGTATACTTCCATTTATCCAAAATAATTTTGAATAATGACCTTTTCAACTCTTCTAATAATGTAGTAAACAAACTGGGAATGCTCCAAGTTTTACACTATCAATGTCTTTTTTTTTTTTTTTTTTTTCTCCACAGATTAGAGTCATGACACCATCCAATTTCTGCCTGAATTTTCTGCTAGAATGCAAATTAAAATTATCTGATTACACTCTTCATATCACTTTACATAACAATCTGAAGCCAAAATCCCCTTCCTTAGCAGAAAATTAGATCAGGTTAGGACATGAACGCTAGGAGTAACATTTACAAAGAGGATGCTAAAATAATTTTGTCATTCACATAGACACGGACCATCACTTAATGTTGTAACAAGTCCTGGGTAAACCCCACAGGGAAAACCTTAGCAGCTAAGTCAGATTTACAGGTGACACCATTTCCCCAACGCACATTCTGTCCTGACATAATTTTCTAGAAAAGACAAATCCTAAAAGTGGCTAATTTGAAGTATTGATTAGAGAAGAAGCTTCTTTAGCTGCAATTTCCCTGGCTCGTTAGGGCTTACAGTTGAGTTTGAAATTTAAAAAGCACTGAATATTTTTTCAAATAATATTGTTGATGGCAAATAGTCTAGGTAGCGTTCTCATTGTCGCACTTTTTTGGTTTTGTTTCATAGTTGTGGTTTCTACAGGCCTCATCTCTGTGTTAAAGCTGCAGCCTGCAAATGGTCTTGGAAACAGTGAGGACTAAAGATTGTGGAGCATCCCCAAGGTCTTTTAAAGGCAATTCAAAATGATAGAGATGTTTACAGTGCAAAAAGAAGCTTACCCTAGGCAGAAGTACCCCTGGAATCCAAAATCAGGGACTCTCATCCTGGAGATGCTCCCAGTTGTGGCCTTACAAATCCAGAAACTGGAGTATATTTCATATCTATATGCATACGTATCATAGTACAAGCATAAAGGCACTGTAAACACACACAGGCAGGCACTTCTGTATGGAGGGTATCATAAATAATCCAAGAGACATGGCTTTCTAAGCAAAATCCTCATCCAAGACATAATGAAAATCCTCATCCAAGACATAATGAAACAAAACATTTATAGCAATTCCAACACAATGCCCCTATTGTGTTTTATTTCCAGACAGTAACTGTGTTACTGAATTAAGAGATATGTTATCCACTCTAAAAACACGAATGACTGAATTAGCAATATTCTTGCTCTGGTTTATGTCTCAGCAACCGTTCTCCCAATTCCTTGTTTTTAAAGCAGGGGTCCACTTTAAAACAGTGGAAATTAAACACAAGCTTCCCAGTTTTGACTACTTGGCATTGGTCCACAGGCTACATTTAAAAGTGTGGCTTCTTTTAATTATTATCTTTAGAGTTATTTTAATCGTAAGGAAAATTTTCCTCTCAATTACAGTTTGCTCATATTTTGACCTGGACTGGACTTGGATATTGTGGCTTCAAGTAATAAGTTCCCTGCTTTTACTAGATAAAATATCACTTGAATGTAATTCAAATATTTTCTAAGACAATGCTACAAAAATATAAAAAAGCGTCTGTCTAAGAATTTTAGACATTGTCATGTTATTCTTGACCTAATCTAAAAGGCTGTAGTGTCTGATCCAAACCTTTTGTACTGTATGTTTTGAAATCCATATAGCTGCATTTGGGTATTTGTGAACTACAACATTATGGAAGAATGTCATAACAGTTTGTGTTATTAAAAGAAGTTTGACCAAAAAAATTGCTCTGAATCACTGAAAAATGACCCATAAATGAGTAAGATTCAGACACAAGTGCAAGCAACCCTCAGTTTCATCAAGTTATATTTGCAGACGATTTATTTCATAAGTTCTCATTTTTTTTTCCCTAAGAACAAAGTAAATACAAATTTGTATTTCATGCTTGGAAACTCTTCTTGAATAAGGATGACTGAGTTGCTCAAAATAATGTGAGCTATTAAATTAAAAACGTTTCATTACTTTAAAAAAACACACAACAAAAACACCAACTCTACCTCGCTCTTCTATAGCATAGTTGTTGAGAAGCAGACAAAAATATGAGGAGCATTTCATAGAAATTCTTATTTTTTCAAAATTAAAATATTATTTTCCATTACTCTTAAAACATCTTCATAGTAATGGAGGGTGTTAATTTTATATCTAAACTTTATTAACAAATAGATCTATGAAAGACTCAAAAATATTCAAAAAAGTCTAATGCTAACCATGCAGTGATTCTATGGAGGTGTAGTAGAAATGTATCTATGTTTTTTTATGTACATGTTATGCATGAGTCTTTCAGCTTTTTCATATTGACCATCCCTTAATTGTTTGCTAAGTTAGGAGTGAATGTAACTATTTGAGCTAATCTAACGTTTTGGCTTTGAAAATCAGTTTTAATGCGTAGTATCAGATCTACAATCTCCTTATGAGAATAGTTTGCAACAGGACATGCACGAAAAACACACCAAACTGTGCCATCTTAACGCTGAAAGTCTTCAAGAGGAGAAAAAAGAATAATAATCCTGTAATATTTTTAAAGAAAGACAAATTTCTGGAACTCCAAAGCAGTTTTTCTCCTGTTTGCTGAACATGTGGAAAAAATACTGTGACAGCAGATGACAGTGCTCCTTCATGGTTTTGGTGATGAAAGTTTTCGCTGTTTCTATGGAGTATGTCCATGTCATGTCTGTGTGCGTGGCTTTGGAAGAAGGGATGGAGCTCATTTGGGTTTCCTGGAGGGAAAGTTCACAGTCAAGCAACTCATGGTGAGGCAGCAAGGCAAAACCCTCAGACTTGTGCTCTTGCCTTTCTCCGTTCTGCTAACAATCACCCATCCTACAAAATGTTGTTATTAGCAACATAACTGGGAAGAGCCTGAATGCTTTCCCCTCTGCTTAATTTTATCTGGACTTTTTGTTTATATTCACCCCATAGCTGATGCCATAGAATTTCTGTTGCTGTCTTGCCGTTATCACCGGCTGAGCACCTAAATTTCTAACCAGATTGACTGATATAAAACAGGAGTGATTCCTGCACATTAAGTGGAACAACATGGATGTAAATTCAGCTCAAATGTGAGAAAACCTGCGATGCACTTAGGGCTATGTGGAAAATTAATGACTGAATAGGGGCACACACAGGACCAAAAAATGAGTTGTGGGAGTAAAATGAGTTACCAGACATTGTTTGAACTACCATCACTAACCAGGTGTGTCTTTGCCCACTCTAATTATGAGGTAACTAGGCCACAGTGCAAGAGATTCAATTGTATTCAATGTGTATCCTAACACCTTTTTAATGAACAAATCTGTTTCTCAGAAAACGATGCAAATAAAAGGCTTTTATACAAGATGAGGGATTTTTTTCCACCTTTGTGCTTTATCAATTTGGCTATGAAATTCTTTCCATCTTAGTGCATAACTGGCATAATAACTATTCATATTAACTTTCTTGTAAGCAAGTATTAAGTAAAACTACATCTAGGTAGGTGCAGATAGCTGAAGAACTGTACTCAGCAAGTAGTTATCAATGCATTTCTGTCAAATTGAGAAGACGAAACCTGTGAAACTCTGTGACTTGCTGTCCAGAGTCTGGTAGCATTTGATTTTTAATTTTCATTAAGGACTCGGTTGGCAGAATACAATATGCCTAATAAATCTCCAGACAATAGCTGAGGGAGACTGCCAGTTGATTGGAGGTGGGATTAGAATTCAAAATGACCTTAACAAACCAGAGATGTGACAGGAGAAGTGCAAGGTATTGTCCTGAGGAGGAGTAACCAGACACACAATGCACCAAGGGACACCAGATCAAGTGAGGGACCCAGTAACGTCCAGGGACAAAGCTCAACCAGCACACTGCATCCACCCCTCATCATCGCAGGCTCCAATAGGTGCTAACGATATCAGAAGCAGGAAAATAACCAATAGGGAGTTTGAGCAGGACCTGGTGAAAATGATATCATTACCATGGGAAAAAGAAAGTGTAGTTGGGGAGGAACCACCTGAAGCACCAGAGAGGACACCCAAGGTATGACGCTCATCTGGGGACTGCTGTTGCTTCTCTCCATGGCTGACCACCAGGTGGTTTTCCACTTTTTACTCTCTCCATCTTTCCTTATTTCTTTTTTATTTTTTCTGTTTTTCCCCCAAAATAACTTCCACCATTAGTCAACATATGCCTTCAGCTGAGGATCCTCCTCATAAATGCTCATGTGTGAACTTATCTCAATACCCTTCATACAACGTGGGATGTACCACAGTACACTACCAGCTGAATGAGAGTTGTCAATAGGACTAGCAACAAAGGCAAAAGTAATGGGTGATTTATAAACAGAAGTATGGCCCATACCATAGTCGATTAATAAACTCAAGGGTCTTTTGCCAGTGCAAGTGCGGCGTCACACGCACATGATTTTTGATTTCACACACTGTTCCTAGAGGAAGATACAGACCAATCTGAGGAAATAAATGCAAAGTAATTAACTGTAATGCAAAAGTATAAGCGGCAAAGAGAAAAAAAACCCAACAAACAAACACAAAAAAACCCGAGAAACAATAAACAAAAAAATGAAAGCAAACAGATAAAACAAAACAAAAAACTAAACGAAACCAGGTTTGTTTAGTATGGAAGTGATTCCCTTATAAGTTTAAGTGGAAATAATTCACCACTACTGTGAAAACCTGTCCTTTCTCCCAAGTCAGCCTGGTGCTTGGCCCCTCAGCTATGGCACCAGAACTTGTGTGAACCTTCAGCCTAACAAACATAGCTGTATTTTATTCCTTAAGCTTAGTTTTCGGCTAAAACGTGACCCAAAGCCTGACTTTGAGAGATGACGGGGAGATGTGGCTTCTGGTGGTAGGAAGCTAGCGACAACTCTTTCAACATGAGAGCAGACTAGATTATCCTCAACTATGTGTGAGACCTCATCCTGAGAAAAGGCAGCCGAGAGGAACATAGCGAGAGCCCTCAAATATTCAAGAGCTGCTAAAGAAAGTCTGGGAACAGAATCTCCGTGTCTGAGAAAGGATGATTCCCCATTAGAAGAAACTCTCAAATGGTAAGGATGATTAAATCATGAGATGAATTGCTTGGGCATGTTATGGAGACTCCATCTCCAGAGACTTTTAAGAATGGCTAAGATAAGCTTGAATCACAATCAGCACAGGTGTAGTTGGTCCCTGCCCTTGGAAAAGGGATAGACTTTTGTCTGTCCCTTTCAGACTTTGCTCAGAGGAACTGAGATCAACAAACAGGAATTTCTCACTGCCCGATTTCTCCCTCCCTTGATCATATGAATCTCCAAATACCTCCTCTCCACCACCCGATCTATTATATTATGCCTTACAAATTCCTATCCAGGTAAATTGTAAGGTCTTAAAAAAAAGGCAGCCCCTGTACCAAATTCTAATTACTCTCTGTACATCCAAAGAAAGAGAACCACCCTCTACTCTTCCCTTCACACTGTGTTTTACACGTTACATACCACAGTCAGCACCTCTGACAGCCGTCAGCAACTCTGATGAAAACGCTTGAAAGGATTTTTGCTCGGCATTATACCAATAAGACATCTGTCCCATACCAAGGCAGTAGATATGACCCCTTTTAACTGCACTTCTCTGAGAAGCCGGGAATAATTTAGGTGAAGTAGGCAGTGAAGAACCATTTTCCTTGTTCCCTTTTAAAGAAAATACTGGTGTTATCGGATCCTGGTGGGTTTTGTTTTGTTTCTGTCTGAAGCAACTCTTGAAATGTCAATAAAGCAGCAGTATTAAGTGCCTTGCTGAAACACAAATGCAAATGGCTCAGAGGTCTAAGTTTAAATTCATGTTTTCTGTTCTTACAGAAGAGATATGAGACAACCAAAGACGTCAGCTAATCATCTCACAAAAAGAATAAAAGAATAATTCTAAAAATATTACTTTACCAAATATTTTGCAAAATATGCCTAACAAAACAAAGCATATTAATAAAATCACAGGATTTACTGACCTCAACTGTTACTGCTGAAGACAAAGAATAAAAGAACAATCTTCCACTGATTTTTAGGAAGATCTACAGTCTTCATAATTTTAATGATAATTACATGTGTTTCAAATGCAGAAAATCTACCTGGCAAACAAGCCTGACCTTTTTTTAAAGGTCATCAAGGTAATTTGACTTGTAAGCCTGGATGGGTCTGATTAAAGCCAATAATGAATTTCAAAGTGCAGATTTAGCCATATTCCAACAAAGTCATTGGGTCTTCCAGAGTGATCATTGTCTTTTGTACGTTTCCTTCAGCCTGAAAACTCAAAATCGTACCAAAAACCTCCCACCCTTTGTGTGCACGATTTTTGCCTCTTACGTATAGCTGATAATGTAATAGATAACTAGCTGCTGAAAGGAGAAGCAGCGACAAGGACATGAGGACATGACTGCATGCTGAAGAGCGTCTCCTCCTTCAAATATTCCTTTTTATGCTGCTGGACAATCTCTCCACTCTGGGCATGTGGTCACTGTGTAGTAAATGAACTAAGAAGGACCATTTTCCTAAGGATGTGTTCCTTGTATCCCCTAATTTTTTCCTGCTACTGATCCATCTCCATCTCCTATCCCCTATTTTCCATGTTTGACAGCATATGCCATGATTATGTTGGTGCTGATGGATCAGCCACCGCCTGCACATTGCTTGACCAGCTGGTTGTTGCCTCTGAAAAAGGACAAGGATATGAGTTATAACTGCCTTTGCCTCACCAGGGGACATTAATTTGGGCTTGCATTTTCCACCCTGCCCTCAGTTTGCTGCCTACTGCCAGCTAGAAGAGGATGGCCAAGTTCTTGACATCTCAAAATTGGCCAAAAGTCTAAGAATTATTCAGTGAAAACTAACAGATAGATAGTGTGAACACATACGTATCATTTTTCTAAGAGCTGGGCTGATAGTATGTGCTCAACTGCACTTATGTGCAAAATCAATGCTCAAAATACAGGATAAAACATGAGTTTTGGTGACTTCATACATTACCATCTGTCAAATGAGTCACAGAAACCAGCTGGATGCACAGCCACCCTGTCCCACCTGTGAAAACAAAGCTTATTAGCTAAAACCTCAGCATGGTTCTACAAACCTATACCTTTGCAGATTTGGGTCTCAGTTGTCCACTAACTTCATTCAAGCACTAATAACTGGTTTCCATTTTGACATGCAGATTTTTTTCAACCCAAAGCAATTAGCTTTTGCGGACCTGCCGTATTATTTTATGCTCTTGAAATGATGTTTACAATGTGACACAGTGACCCTAGCCCAACTTTCAGAGGCAATGTATGGCCTTAGCTAAAGGAAAGAAAAAAACCCAAAGATGACCTTGATGCACAAGAGAAACACAATAAATATGTTAATTTCCTTAAAGGACTGCTTTGAAAGGCTTATCTTTTTCTCCCTTCCAACAGGTAATCTATTTAACTGCAAGTCTCCTAATAGTAAATTCATTGTATCTTTTGGAACATTTGCCAACACTAACTCCTCCGGACTGTTAACGGCATGGGAGCACACAACGATAGGATAAGAGCAACAAGATCTGAAGTAGATAAATACCACAGGCTAGCAAAAGTACAATAACAAGAATTGAAATAAGATTTTAATATGTACAGTTAAATGTAACCTGGCTCCTGGGCTGGTGCTTTTATTGCCATAATGTTAATCAGAAACTTTGAAGCCTAGAAAACCTCTAACAGTCTTTCAATGTCCATTACGCAAAGTTTGAGATGCAATATGCTGGTTTTATTGCAACGAAACAACCTTTGATTCTCCGACAGTTTACACCTTGCCTAATCACATCTAGTGTAGTGTAAAACGATGGTGGAGCAGACTGACAAGAGTTTTTCTCCACCATAGACTTTGCACAACTCACAGTGATTACACAAGGTGCTGTGAAGTAAAGTACTGGGCTGTCATTTTCTCAAATATCTCTTCCTTCTTGTTTCTTAGTTCCAATGGACTAACTCGATGTCCATCGTGACTCCAATGGTGCCAATTTCCCCTTAACACAAGAACAAACCTCATCAAGCATTGTGTTTCTTCAGTCCTCACTCAGCAGCACCTGGGACCTCTCACTGCCTGATGCACACTTGGCTTGTTTGAACCCCTGTCAAGTAAGCCAATTTTTAGTGCTGGTGATTCTGCATATTCACAGGTGATGAGTAAAACCGCTACCTTACTATAATCCTACTGGCCAGAAAAGACAGATTTTAATCAGGAAACTGCAGTAAGATGAAAATGAGTTCTTTTTGTTGGCATAAACTAATAAGGTTTTGTTATCTTAGCTAATAAGCTTTTTCTTCTGTTAGGATAGCTTTATTTGCAATGCTATGGCTGAAAAAAAAAGCTTTAGAGTGGAGACTAGCTCACAGAAATCAATTTTATTCTGGCTTCTGAAGAGTTCGGTGACTACCTTCTTGAAACCTTGCCCATCCTATGCCCTCCAAGGAAAAAAATTGCAGTTTTGTAAAAGACGAGTCAGTAACAAGATGGAAATACCTTTTAGAATGGGAGGGCTGGCAGTCAGTATCATACAAGCATTGACAAAGCAGGTGGAGCTTCCAGCCAGTGGCCCAGTCTTGCTAACATACGCATGACAACTCCTCCCCTGGAAAGTATGTGGATAGTACCATTCCATTTTGATGACATTTTACATGTGTTGTGAAAACTCTTCACGGCTGTATTCACAGACACTTTGCTTTATCCAAAGAGCAAGAAACTGCCCGCGCTGAGTCCTGGTAGTTTGTCTAGAAAGGTAGTGTCAGGAGAAAAATGTTTTTTCAGCCCAAGTTCTCTTCCATTTCATTTACGTGGAAATGGACAGGATGAAAGGATGCAAAAAAAAAAACCCAAGCAAGTAAAAAAAGTCATTACTAGTAAGGGCAAGCTAAATGTACAGGCAGGCTGTTGAGATTTAAGGGGAAGTAATGGCCATGGATAAAATAAAGTTTAAAGTATGTGGCTGTACAAGTAGAGGTTTCAGAGAAGGGACAGCTCCTTGAATGTCTAGGACATCTGCCACAAAAAGATAAAACATAAAGAAAATACATTTCTCTTCCTATCCTTGCACAAAGAGTGCAGAAATAGCACACAAATATTGGAAAGCACAGTACAGGCCAACACAGAGACTTGATTTAACGTATAATCTTTCAGCTTTCTGCTTGGATGATGCTATTAAAGGCCTTCATAATCAACAAAATTCCCTTCTGCTGAGGAAAAGAGAGGGAGCCTGAACACATCAGCCTAAGAGTGTGCAAACAGCAAACAAAATTAGTAAGTCATTAAGCAGACGATCCTGACATTTTGAAGAGGTTCTTCTCAAGTTGTCATACCCATCTGCCTGAGAAGGCAGGATCAGCGTGGTGCTCACGATGAGAGTCTCTGCTTTGCATTTTTTAACAGGATCAGATGTAGTTTGTTTAGAACCCAAAATTCTGGCATTACATCGGACATGACCTGCAGGAATGCAGCAGGTGACAAACCTCTCATGTCTTAATTCCACTTCACGGTCTTTGCTAATCTCTGGCTGGAGGCTCTGAACTATCAGATTTGTCTGCTGAGATTTCCAGTGGCCAACAGCAAAACTTCATTTCAAACTCTCTTTACTTCTTCTGCAGATTAGCTGTTGTCTTTTTTCTTTGCTTGTTTGGTTGGTTTTTTCAAAATGTAAAATCTGCGATTGATTTTGTGCAATGAGGCTCCTTTTCCCTACAGTGATCCTAGCCAACAACAGCATCACCTGAAAACTAATAGGCTAAATAATAATGTGAAGTGTCTGCAGTTTTCTTTTTATCACATGAATAGAAGCAGCACTGGTTGCCATAGGCAGTGCCGTAACAGGAGGACATAAAGGACATACATTCACATACAGCTTTGTGTCAATGTGCCATAAGCTATGCAGAGACAGAATGCGAATAATTGCATCAGATGTGTCAAAACAACAGCAAGCATGGGACTGGTGCAGATTACCTAGTTTCTCAGCCATATTTCCCAGACAAATAGGGAAAACGTGCATGCATATGAGGAAATGGTCTTTTGTAGATGAATAGATTTTGAAACCAAAAGTAACTCCCTCATAATTTTCTCTTTATGGGAAATCATATTCAGATTAAGAACATGTTTATGCAGCAAAATACAGCTAGCAGATAGTGAATTTAATCTGGCTCGCTTAGATTACAGCAGTCACAAAAAGGGGTCAAGGTAGGCTTCAGCCAATGTAACTGGAACGTGTAGTGGCCAAACAGCTTGATTTGCTCAGACATCTCTGAATCTTTCACTACCATGTACATTAAGATGCTGACCTAAGTGACAAAGCAATTTTTTCATAGCAGAAGAAAGAAGCTAAATCTCTGCAGCTGAGTCAGGTAACATTTCCTGTGCTCACAACACATGATGGAATCCTCCTCGCGTGAACAGGACTGACCAACAGACATGACTTCTTCAATTGCTCTGAAGTGGAGTGGTTTTCCTGCGATCACTGTGTCACTGCTTATGGTTGAACAAGCAGTACCTTGATTTTATTCATTTTCCTGTGTGAAAGAGCCAAGGCACAAAACAACAATACAGTTTAAAAATCCTGTTTATATTGACATCAGTGCTTTCAAATTGAACTCCAGAAGGCATCTGTAATGTGGTGCTTGAGCAGCTCAGCTCCCAATTAAACATGACAATGTTGAACAGTGCCAGAAGCATGATATCAGATCAGAATTTCTGGGATATTTGCTTTACTGAATTTCATCCAGGTAACTGCTTGGCTTGATTTAAGGTGCATGAAAGGCATGTTTGTTTGCATGTGCTATAAAACAGATATCATCAGTTCTTCTGATCTAGAAATTTTAGTTACTATAAGAAATCAAACTATCTACAAGGAAATAAAGAACACAGCATGTCCCTCATTGCGAATTACCGCGATGGAAACGGCTCCACACCAGCACCGAACCACTGGCAAATTTTTCTGAGGACCTTTCTGAGTGGGAGGTTTTGCAACATCATGAGTTTTCCCAGCTTCTGGAAGCTTGAATGCATCCTGTTCTGCATGGAAACTGCTTCCACCCTGGTCCACTGCCATGTATCCCAAGGCATACAACACAGAGCTGTTCAGCGCTCAGGTCTGCTCCAGACCCAACATCCCCCAGCCCCAACACTAACGTTAATGGTGTGAAAACACTTCATGCCAACAATGGAAATAATTGCACAGCTGTTGAAATGACACCCACTGAATACTCTACTCAGAAAGGAAAGGACCACGAGAATCATAATCCTTGTAATTACAGAAAAAGAGGAAAAACAGTTTTAGGTACTCAACATCAAAATGAGATGTTTTCATTTTTTAGTCTCTTGATTGATTGTATCTTGACTGGGTGGAGCTGAGGCCTGATAGATCAGCATCGGGTATACAAAAGGTAGATGTGGTGAGGATGTAATGACCCACTTCTGATGGGAGTGAACTCTTCCATAGGACACTGAGCACTTCTTAAATCATTAGGATTAGAAAGTGTTTTGCACAGTACAGTTGCTGAATACTAGCCAATTAAAGCCGGTTTTAAAAGGAAAACCATCTTCCCAAGATTGTTTACGGGTACTGTATCATACATTTTTCATGACAAAGGAGTAAGTGTACATTAAACCATCATTCTCAGTGATCACTGAGAAATAAAGACAACTGCTCTCTACATCAGGGGCACAACCTAGATGACACAGTGGCATCTCTGAGTTTTTGGTGCCCTCATAATTCCTCATAATTCATGTCCTCATAATCCCTATTTCTGTTTTCTTGCTAAGCATTTTCATCCACTGCCTACTCTTTTTAGGTGAACAGTAAGTCCAACATTCATTCCTTCATGTCAGGGGTTTCTTGCTGCACCTCACTAGTTACCAGGGCAGGTATCTCACAGCCACCCTGAATAACCTGATTTGGTCACCATTGATAACCTTGACTTGGTAAATGATGTGGCCAATCACTTGCAGTTCACTGCATAAATATTATAGAATCCAGGTGCCCACATACCGTTTAGGGTTGGAGTTGTGTTTGTGGGCAGAGGTGCTGGTTTCCAACCTTGGGAAGCAGAGCTGCAGGCTCAGACACTTCTGCTGGCTCCAGCAGAGCCTTTCTGACTCGCACCCCTCAGGAACTCACTTGAGAGCCTCTCAGTCACTTGATGGGCACTGCATCTTCCCAAATAAATTATTATTCAAGAAGCATCTTCAGTTAATCAAGTATTCTTGTTAATGGAGACAATGGGCCATCTGCCAGGGCATCTTGATTAGGATTCCACTGTATTAAATTTACAGTAGTTGTGGGAAGATGAGAGCCAAGTGAACGAAAACAGGTTTTCCTCTTTTTCTTTCTTTTTTTCTTTTTTTTTAATTTGTGTGTGTTTTTTTCATTTTTTTGGTTTTGTTTTTGTTTAGAACTATTCAATGCACAGGAATTGCCTTCCCTTGCCCATCAGCCAGAAAATGAATAAATAAATAAATAAATAAACAAACCAAAACCAAACACAGCCCAAACTGCCCAAGACCCACAACTTAACTTTCTATCTTTCACTAAATTTAATCACAAAACAAAAATCTCATCAAAAGCCAATTTAGTGCAAGGTTCACAAAAAAAGAGGGCCTGAGTTTATGAATGTAAGAGAAAATTATCCAAATTTTTGTTTTGTAACAAAACATGCAACCTGGCAGCTCTGCTGGCTTGGGATTTTCTTCCAGACATTTGCACATCTCTGGGAAAAAGGCTTCTCTTCTGTGGTGAATAGCAACATGAAAGATGTTTTACATTTCAGCAGCTGGGTAAATAGTTTTTATGGACATTTGTGTACGTGTCTATGACAGAACTGATGGTATCACAGAATCAAAACCAAATCCTGAGTTGGGATTTTGTGGGTAAATAGAAAGAAGAACATCCTTTTGAATATTTTCAAGTGTTTCTTAGCAACATTTTGGAATTAATTTTCAAAATCACAAAACACAGGAGCACATACAGAAAACACATTTGTTTGAGCTGTCACTTGCCTTACAGACTTGCAGTCCTTGAAGACATCCCACCAGCTCTCCTTCGCAGCGGAAAAACAGCCACGGTCAGACCTTCCTCCCCGAGCACTTCTGCAGTTTGCCTTGACTTCATGTGGGTTATTTACTCCTCAGAAGTTGTGTCTATTTATTTATTCGTTCATTTATTTGTCTTGGATGGGTCAGGAGTAAGAAAAATAAAGTTTTACTCGGGTGATCTATCAGAAACAAGCTGTCATGGACTTGAAATACTAACTGCCTGACAAAGTTCAGCTGTTGTTAAAAGGAGAAAAAAAAGACATTTCAGCATTGTGTTTTGGTTGCTTAGATGTGATGTGCTATCAGCAGCTAAAAACAATTCATTTACAGAACTGTCAATATATGCAGCAGATGGTGAAATGACAGTATCCTCAGCTATTAAAAGTATTAATCAAAGCCAAACGTGAGAACTTGTACCTGACCTAATCATCTACAGTGCCAATTAAACACCTTGTGAAACTGCTTGCTATAGTAACCTTGGATACTTCCCCATAACAGTGAAAGAAATCAGAAAAGTTTTTTTTTTCAGTTCATTTACAGATACAAAAATTTCTAAAGCAAGCATTTGTTTGTGTATCTGGATGAAAACTAAGGGTGATTACAGGTGCACCATCAGGCTGGCACACCGACCATTTTATTTCAGGAAAAATACTATTTAGTTTCTTGAACGTGCTTCCTGAACTTCGAAAATTACTAGTCAAGTTATAATAAGCAGCAGCATCAGGACCCCAACTTTTTTAACAAACAACAGTTCTTTACGGGGAGAGGAAGAGAAGAATAGATTTTCTTTCTGCATAAACATAATGACATGACTAAGATACTGCTAAAATAAAAGTGAAACCTTTGTCTATCTTTGTTAATTAACACAGTTAATTAACGGTGTCTTTGTCCTCTGTTAATAATACACGCGACTATTTAAGGTAACAATAACCTATATAGTATAACATCAACTGCTGTCCCAAATGAAAAAGATGAATGTACATTTTGGAAGCTGTTTCCTTCTCCTGATAAAAACCTAAAATACTACAGACTAAAAACTCTATATTTTAATTTCTGTACGCAAAGATATTCCAAGTTCTTCAGGTGCTTCTTGGCATCGATTCTTTAATTGAAAGATCTTAAGAAATCTGATGGTTATTTATAGCTTGTCCTCACATTTAGGCAAATAGGAAAGATATCCAGCAGTATCCTTTAAAAAAAATCACAGATCTGACTGAATTTACAAAAGAGCAATCACAGACCTTTTAATGCATTCTTCCCAGACAAAAAAAAAAAAAAAAGCAACAACAAAAAAACCCCCCAAACAAACAAACAAACAAAAAAACCCCACAAAATTCAAGGAACAACAATAGCAGGAAAAACTTTGTAATACAATTGCCTTGAAAAGGTTACAAATATTTCTCACAAAATAAATATTGTCCATTCCTGTCAGCCTTTTCAACCTCTTTTGTGTTCCCAGAAATTGCCAATAATGAAAACAGAGTAGAGCCAATCAAATTGTTGTATACACTACTGCACTGTGGGAGCTGGAAGCCTTGCATTTAAAATAAGTCTTATGCATTATTCATAGACGACGTATGTTTATGTAAATTACCAAAGGTGTAAGTGTACACTGGAGCAGAATAAGAGGTAAAATGTTGATGTTAAATATACCGTTTTAAACTGTACCTTAGCAGGAGATACATATATGCCCCTTCTACGGCTCCTAGTTAAAAATGAGTGCAATCACATGCTATATACTGTATGAAAAACAAATATACTTTCTGGCTTCTAGGACAGACATATTTTTCAACATTTATATTGGAGCAAGTATATAAATACAAAATACAGTATGTGAACCTTTCAGTCATTCAGGCAGGCACTAGGGAGATTTGTTACTGTTGCCTTTAGGAAGTTCTATGTTTAGAACTACAGGAGAGATATTCGCTTGAACAGTCACCTGAGAACTTACTAAAATAGAAAAAAAAAATCTTAAACTTGTTGCTTCAAACAAATCCAGAACATTTCTAGGTCAAAGTCCACCCACTCATTCATCCTAGTTATTAACAAGGCACATACACTGTCTTCTGAAAGGAAGAGTTTTAGAGAAGATCACATTCATTACACAAATACAGGCAAGGGTTAAAATGTTAATTTCATCCAGGCATTATGAGTGACAAGAGGAGGAGGAAGAGGGGAGGAGGAGGAGGAGGAGGAGGAGCATTTATGTAAAAGTGTTTTCTACCTCGAGGTCGACCCTGCAGACATCTGCAGTTGAGTAGCACACGTAGCATGAATGCATTGATTGTTCTTGGATTCATATATTTGCATATGAAATTGGGTAACTTCCTTCTAATCCATTTAAGTTTTGTGTTATTTCAAAAATATATATTGTACATACTATATATTAAACATGTGATATAATATTAATGAATATAACACATAATATATTACACAAATGTTACATCACATGAAATCATTCTGCTTTTCACTCTTTAAATAAAACTACTGCTTGATTGAAGCTTGGAGCATAACTTATCGAGTGACAAAAGCTGCATAATTACACATTCAGTGTGAGCAGGAAATTGTTTCCCTGTTCTGTATTGCAATATTCCTGTAATGCATTATAACAAAACTGACACCTTTTGGAATACTGCAGATTTACAACTCGCACCTCAAATAATGTATGTTCCTTTGAAAATATGTGTATTTTGAGTAAGTCCTGAGGTACACTACACAAACCAGAGGCAGAAACAGAGGAAACCTGAAGTCAAGGTGGCTGATAGGAAAGGAGTTTTTCCACTCTACCACAGCATTGATTTTTCAGCAAGTAACACCAGGATTACAGCATGAAAATAGCTCAGAAACTCCCCTGCTGAGCTGGTTTTAGGGTGTAGAAAATACTGTGGGAGGCAGTTGGACACATAATCCTATATGGACAAGAAACATTCACTGAATAACTGACTTCTGACACCAAACATCTCCCTCCAGAATGCCGGTCCACGCCTTATTTTTCCTACAGGTACTGACAGATCAAGTACTTCTCCATCATTGTCTTCCTACATATGTAGTATGGAAGTCACTTGAGAATGCCCATAATGAAACACGTACGGTTGGGTTTGGGTTGTTGTATCTGAGCAACGTTGTTGTGAATGTTGAAAATCCCTCAGGGCAAGGAGCTGAAGATCTGTGTTACTATGTCAGTTCTCATCTCTGAAGGCTGTAGTGAGAAAGGTTGAATAACACAATGTCTGACAACAGAGCACTGTAATTAGTTTATGCTGTTAACCCAACAATAAGCAGGATATACTCAAAAGATTATTTCAGAGAACATACTTTGTGCATTCAGACCTCTCTGAAAAGGCTTTCTGTATTCATGGATTGTGTTGCACCAAAAAAGTCTGGCAATTTAAGACGCCAGCTGTTTGGTACACGCATATTACTATATTTCAGTGATATAGTACTCAACATCTCTGAAACTAGGAATGGAATGGAATGGAATGGAATGGAATGGAATGGAATGGAATGGAATGGAATGGAATGGAATGGAATGGAATGGCTGGCTACAAACTTCACTTGTTATTTCCTGCATATATACACACACAGAGGTAACAAATCTATCTATATCAGATGAATATATATTATCAGAAAGTTTATCATCTATACCTAACAATATTGTAACTGTGAAAGGACCAAGCTACATCGTGCAATTTTCTGAGGCAACATAGACATTTAATCCTCTGCTGAGGATGAACTAAAGAAAAGAAATATGGTAAAGGCTTTGTTTTGACTAGAGTGCACATGGATTTTTTTAGAAAAATTATCAGTGTGATCCTTAAGAGGCTTAAAATACAGGCTGATATCCTACAGTCTTTCAGCATGCTTTTTTTTTTCCTTCTCAGGCAATTTATTTAATGATTGTGTTTCTTGTATGTTTCTAAAGATAATCTCTCGAGCAGCAAATTTAGCACACTCATCATGGTTCTGGAAGGGCAGCTCACAATCTTCAAACGTAACACTCTTCCTAGCTCTGAATGTCATAGCTGGGAAGTGCTATGACCTGCCAAATTAGAAAGAGAAGTTCTGTTCTTTCAGAAAGGTCTCATTGATATCCAACACAGAGCTCTGGAAGGCTGCAACAGTTGACTACAAAGCACAGGCACTTAAATTAATGACATTTGGTACAGAAATACTTTACATGTACTATGCAATGATCCTCTTTCAGTTCATGGTGAATACAGTTACAGTGAATACTCCTCACAGGCAGACATCCAGCAGGACAAGGCAGGCTCTGTGTGGCTGTATGGAAGATAATGGTTCTGCAATAAAATTACCTCCATATTCACTAGAGTGATGCGACCTAAAAGCATCTGGGCAGGTAACATATGCACGACTTCACACACCTGTTTTCAAAAGGTTTTTAGCAGTACCAGGCTTGGAAACTTTTTTTGGACCACTCGAAGACGCGTCTTCAGTGAAGAATGACTGTGGAGTCTCTGATGCTGCTCCTTTAGGTGACCAGCAAGGGTGGCAGAGCAACATGATGAAAAAATAGGGGGACTAGGCAAGGGGAGAGCACTTGGCAGATGTCACCTAAGCTTCTCGAAGACCCAGCCAGCTCAAGCATAAAGGATTGCCATCTCTGAGATCTTCTGCATACAGGCATGGCCCAAATTAAGCACAAACTTTCCCTTATAACGTTATCTCAGCTTGTGTGCAGTAAAAACTCAGTGAGACAGCAAATGAAAAAGGGATTTGGGCTTGGGAGGGTTAGATCCAGATGCTGTAGCTTAGCCAAACTTGGAGGACGTAGATAGGTCAAACCACATGTTCAATGTCATTACAACAACGTATTCCCCTTGCTGAATGAATAATAAACTGATGGAAAGGCATTTCTAAACATAGGTAAAGACAAAAGTTCTGAAAATCATTACAGTATATTTGTGGGATTTTTGTTTGTGAAAACCAGTCTCTCAAATGTATGTTAACAAGGCTGTAACATAAAACTGGAATCATTGCAAAATGCCAGCAATTATTCTGCAAATTGTGCTTCTCACTGGCATGAATCTGCAGCTGATTTATATACAGCACGGTTGGAAACGAAGCAATGTGACACGGAGGACTTCAAAATCATTAGACATTCCTGCTACAAATTCTACCAGCTCCAGCAAATAAATACTGCCACTTACAGATCAAAGGTAGCATTGCAACCGTGTTCACTGTAAAAATCTGAAAATACTTGGTTTTCTGCAATGAGATTAGGACTAGGAATTTCAAGACCACAAGACAACAGTTCGTCAACTGAACTAAAGAAGCACCCTTTTAAATTTATTACGGAGAGAAGTCTGTACTTTCAATCACACTGCTAGCACTTTATGGAATGAGATATTGTGCAGCGAAAGGATAAAAGTCTGCAGGGACTTAATACGCTGAGCAAACAATAAGTACATGAAGCTCATTTTGTTATTTAAACAACATTAACACAATAACAGCCTCTGCCTGTGCTGAAACATGGGGAAGAATTTATATCCATGTCTTTGTACAGCAATGTCCTATTTGAAATCTGTCAATATTTTTATACAAAATACTGGCTATTTCAGATCATGTTTTAGAAAAGTAGTCAAGTATCCTTGGATGGTGTAACACCAATGCTATATCAACAACAAGAAGACAAAAAATTAACTTTTACAGTTCACTACGCTTGAATTATCATAGTTCAGCACACTGCGTATGGCAGCATTACTCTACTGAAATGTATGTTAGTACAGAATAGTATAATAATACCTGACTTACAAACATTAGAATACACATTATTGGTTGGTTGGTCCTAGTTTTAAGCAGCAATTCAAAATTGGATCTGATAGAGAAAATAAAAAATGTAGGAATTAGAAAGTTACCCACTATCTCTGTTGCTATACGCACTAAAAAAATGTATGTCTATCAATAACAGTTTATTGTTAAACTCTCTGCCATGAGATGGAAAGTCTCATTTAGCTCTGTCTGCTAAGAAAATATCATAGAATATCACTCATGTAAAACCTCAAGACAAAAGCATCAGCCAGAAACTGATCAAACTCAGTCGTAGAAATTGTGATGCTTCCTGTTGTCTTTGACAGGAGTTTTGAGATGGCACACATTTTACAGTCACTGACTACCTCTTAAAAACCTTTAGATCCATTTGTGTAAGCCATGGTGTATCTATATTATCATACTTAATCATTCTTCTCAGACTATTTTTTTATTTGGTGCCACTTTGTAGGAACCATAAGGAATAAGGATTTCTGCTTTTCCATACTTCTCCTCACTAAAGGATATTGTCAAGATTTAAGGCAAGGCAGCAATAAACCGTGGCAGATGCTCCCTGTTACCCTCTTACCTCCTGCCACCCCTTTCCGTTAGATCGGAAAGATGATAGGGAAGATAATAGGGAAGGAAGAGAGACTTAGACTTCAAGTTGGAAGGTTTTAAAGGGTTTTACTAATGCTACTAATAGAGAATATATACAAAACATACAAAACAAATCTTGAGTGCTCAATGTGGAGTTCATGTCACAGCGTCAGAGCTGGGCGGGCGGAGCTGGCGTGGCTCCAGCAGGTGCAGGTCAGGCCCCAGAAGTCATGGGTGGGACTTCACAGCAAACTGGAAGCTGGTTGCAGGGATTGCAGGGCCTGAGGCCTTCCAGATCTCAGGCAGACATACAGGGTCCTCTCAAGATGCCGGCCATGGTCAAAGAGAGTGAGACCCTCATGATCACCCTCTTATATTAGGCGGTATGATGATTATGGGTTGGAATACTCAGGTTGGTCAGTTCTAGTCACCTGTTCTGTCCACACCTCCTCAAACACACCCCTCTCACAATGGAACACGGGGAAACTTATCAGTCTTTCTTGGCTACCACAGTAAAAAAATTAAACATGAGCTTCTTCAGCATTCTGTTGGTCTTCTTATCAGCATCAAGTACAGCATCCAAGGAAAAATATGCAGGCAAAAACTCAGAAAAGTACAGCCACCTAGAAGAACTTAGCTGAAGGAAAAATCACTAAAAGAGAACTGGTCTTGTTTTCAACAAAACCAGGACAAATATTTACCCCAAATTATTAAAATAGACAATTAGAGTAAAATTGCATTTTACCATTTCTACGCTTAGTCTATCTGAAGGAATGCTATCACTGCTTAGTTTTTAGAGGTTTACAGTGGTTTTTGCTCCTTACCTATAACATACACCTTTATTTTCCTATCACTTATGCCACTGTTTTTCTTTTTTTTTTTCTTATCTAGCAAACACTGGAATGTCTGTGTCATTCCTTTTTGTTCTATTGGATTACTTATGTTATGGAGCAACTATTGTGTATCAGTTAAAGCACTGGACTGTATTTAAGGTCCGTTTTGAAATATCTACAGATTTTTACACGACCTTAGATGAGCCAGTCGATCATTTATTAGTCCTTTAGTTCCTATCTATAACACAGAAAGACAAAACAGATCCTAATTTTATTGCAATGTTCTGAGAATAAATTCATAAATACTTGAAAGTTTCTCAACTGTTGTTTGAGCTGGGCTTACATGGGGATAGCCACTGCAAACATCAAATGCAATTGCAAATGAAACAACAAATGACCTGCCAATTACCTTATTGACATTACCATTGCTAGTGATGTCATGCATTTCTGAAAAAAAAAAGCCTTACAAATATAGTTCAACTTGTGGTGCCGTCTTGTCTAAGTAATTGCTAAACCTCTACTCTAACAGTTTCAGAAAGACATTACAGGATGTTTCCTTTTAGTAAGGAAGTAAACGAGATCTTGACAACCTAGATCTTATGACTAGCACAAACTCATGCAGATGCACATCCACCATTCTTCCTGTCCACTGAAATTTCTTACTATTTCCCCATTCTACATGAAGGTAAGTCTGATATGGGAAACAAACTGAGGCAGTTTAAGTATGGCCCCAAATCTAAATGAATCTTGAGTTTCACTAAGATTGGTGAGGTCTAGCATGACAGCAAAGACAGAAAAGTAGTTACTACATACAGGGTAGACATAAAACTGAAATATTTTTACATACCAAAGTATGCACCCACCTCTTTCTCAAAAGAACCAGTACATAAAACTTAAAGTTCAGTTGCAAGGATTTTTTTGGATGAATGTATTCAGCCAAGGACAGAAACCTGAGACTTTCTGACAAGAGGACAGAAAGGCTAGCACAAATACTTATGAAAATACATTTCCATTTATCATACCTGCAGGAAGGAAAGTGAGATATATGATAAAATGCAACATGAGATTATCTAATATATATTATGGTGAACTAACCTCTTTCCTTAATAACCAGTTACCCAGACAAAGTAATTGCAGTAAATCTCATTTCATTATGGACCCCAGTGAATCTGAGAATCACTTTCTCAGTAAAGCATTTGATATGATATCATGTAAGATCTTAAAATTGAAAGGATGAAGATTAAGACATAAGATAATTAATGAACAGTAGATTAGTAACAAAAGGGTGTCAGAAAGGAATTTATTTGTAGGCTTTCTTAGGACTAATATTTTCTAATATTTCCACTAGTGATCGTGTCACAAAAAAATCAGAGCACATCAAGCACACTTGCTAAGGACACAGGTTTAGAGTGTGAAGAGGAATATTCACATCATTCAGCATAAGAATCACAATTATTCAACATCCCTTCACAAAAAAAGGAGAGAATCAGAGAAAATTTTTAAAAAGATAGCCTAGAGTGGGATTCCACCTTACATGTTCTTTAACATCTCTTGGAGAAAATTATTTGTCTGACAAAATGAAGCTTCTTAACCCACCACTTAAGCTGGATGACATTGCATTGTTGAGGTTGAAGAGGGTCAGAATATCATACAGGAATAACAAGGTGACTTAGGGGATAGAATAAAAGAGAGAAATTACAACATTTAACAGCTTGAAATACAAAGTCATGAATTTAACTGCTAAGAGAATTTGTGCTAGGAACTTTTGAGTTCACATTGAAAAAGACAAGAGGCAAAAGCAAAGTCTAAAACCAGTACTTGAGGCTTTTGTTGATCACAGGATGACAGTAGTCTAATAAAGCCATGACCAAAAAAACCCAAACCTAAACTAAAAGAAAGAAACAAACAAACAAAAGAAAATAAACTAAATACAAATACATATCAGGAACTGTTTTGTAGCACAAACAAGGAGGAAGTGTTAATGCCATTTACTCAGACCAATGACAAGATGTTTACCAGGACGTACAGTGCTGATCAAAGGAAATTCAAACTGGAATCAGTGAAGAGAAAGTACATTTGCATGACCTGAGAAAGTACATTTGCATGACCTGAGAAAGTCTGTCTTCCGGGACATTAAAAATCTTGAGCCACACAAACTGTGGGCTAAGGGTGAGGGAGAAGACCTGTGTAAGCTAACGAGCTATGCTGGTACAAAACCCAATGTGCTTGACATGGCCATGAATACCTGCAGGCTGAAAGTAGGTTAATGACTTCCCGGACAATATGTTCCATGACAACCTTCCACTTGGAATACTGGGTCAAAGTAATCTACTGATTTTAAGATGGAGAAACTTATGAATGAGCTTTATGAATGGCAACCATAAAGCTTCCAGGAAAAGGCTCATGGCTGTGATGGAACCGTAAAAGATTTTTTGAGAGGTGTTCTGACATCATCAGGTAAAAGGTGTTGCATAATGTGCAAAATAATCTTTATAAATAAATACATCTATTCTTTATTTAAAAAAAAAAAATGACAACACTTACAACTTTGTTATAAGAGAGGGAAAATGAAGAAGAATCAGAATCAGAATTGCTGCCTGGATGTATACACATACAGAATAACACAGCATGTCTGGGTTTGGAAGGGACCTCTGGAGATCATCCAGCCCAACCCACCTGCTAAAGCAGGTTCACCAGAGCAGATCGCACAGGATCATGTCCAGGTGGATTTGAATGTCTCCAGAGGAGACTCCACAACCTCTCTGGGCAGCCTGTTCCAGGGCTCTGGCATCCTCAAAGTAAAGAAGTTTCTCCTCATANCAGAGTAGAGGGGGAGGAACAACCTCCCTCGACCTGCTGGTCACACTTTTCTTAATGCACCCCCAGGTACCATTGTCCTTCTTGACCACAAGGGCACATTGTTGACCCATGGTCAACCTGTTGTTCACCAGAACTCCAAGTCCTTCTCTGCAGTTCTGCTTTCCAGCAGGCTCACCCCTAAATTGTACTGGTGCCTGGGATTATTCTGCCTCAGGTGAAGGACCCTACACTTGCCCTTGTTGAACTCCATCAGGTTCGTGTCTGCCCAGCCCTCCAGCCTGTCCAGGTCTCACTGAATGGCAGCACAGCCTTCTGGTGTGTCGGCCCTTCCTCCCAGTTTGGTATCATCAGCAAACCTGCTGAGGGTGCACCCAGACTCTTCATCCAGGTCATTGATGAACAAGACTGGACTTAATACTGACCCCTGGGGAACCCCACTAACCACAGGTCTCCAACCAGACACTGTACCACTAATCACAACCCTCTGAGCTCTGCCATCCAGCCAATTCATGATCCATGTCACTGTGCATTCATTCAGCCCCCACTTCTTGTGCTTTCCTATGAGGAGGTTGTGAGGGATGGTGTCAAAAGCCTTGCTGAAGTCAAGGTAGACAACATCCACTGCTCTTCCCCCGTTTACCCAGCTATCAGGTTGGTCAAACATGATTTCCCTTTGGTGAGCCCATGCTATCTACTCCTGATAACCTTATTTTCCTCCACATGCTTGGAGACGACATCCAGAATAAGTTGTTCCATCACCTTTCCAGGGATGAAGGTGAGGCTGACTGACCTGTAGTTTCCTGGGTCGTTCATCTTGCTCTTTTGGAAGACTGGAGTGACACTGGCTTTCCTCCAGTCCCCAGGTACCTCTCCTGTTCTCCAAGACCTTTCAAAGATGATGGAGAGTGGCTTTGCGATAACACTGCCAACTCCCTGAGCACTTGTGGGTGCATCCTGTCAGCGCCCATGGATTTGTGGATGTCCAGTTTGTGTAGGCAACCTCTAACCTGTTCTTCCTCAACCAAGGGAAAGTCTTTCTTTTGACAGACTTTCTCTCCTATCTTCAGGGTCTGGGACACCTGAGGGCCAGTTTTAGCAGTAAAGATGGAAGTAAAGAAGGCATTCAGTAACTCTGCCTTCTCTGTATCATCCGTCCCCAGGGCACCCTCCTCATTCAGCAGCAGACCTACATTTTCCCTGACCTTCCTTTTCCTGCTGATGTACTTAAGAAGCCCTTCTTGTTGTCCTTGACAGCCCTGGCCAGATTTGCTTCCAAGTGAAGCTTGGCCTTCCTCACTGCATACCCAAACAGCCTCCTTGTATTCCTCCCAGGTGGTCTGTTCCTTTTTCCACATTACATAAGCATCCTTCTTCCATCTGAGTTTTGACTGGATTTCTTTACTCATCCATGCTGGCGTCTTACTCCCTTTACCTGATTGCTTCCTCACAGGGATGCATTGGTTTTGAGCTTGGAAAAAGTGATGTTTGAGTATTGTCCAGCTCTCTTAGACCATCCTAGCTTCTAGAGCCCTATACCATGGGATTCTTCCAAGCAGGACCTTGAAGAGGCCAAAGTTCACCCTGCTGAAGTCCATGGTTTTAGTGCTACTTATGGTCCTGCTTCCTCCACGTGACATCCTGAACTCCACCATCGCATGGTCACGGCAGCTGAGGCTGCCCCCAGCCACGACATCTCCAACCACTTCTTCTTGGTTTGTTAGGGCAAGGTCCAGCAGCACACCTCTCCTCATTGGTTCCTCCACCATCTGTGTCAAAAGGTTGTCACCAATGATCTGCAGGGACCTCCTGGACTGTGTGTGCTTA
>VWYH01007421.1:1475642-1583386 GCA_013399365.1 Pampusana beccarii | reverse complement strand
GGATATCAAAATAAACTGCCAGATCATGTTATTGTGACTTTTCTTCCCTAAAGTAGCTGAAGAACAGTTGTTAATTTAGTTAATTTATCTAACAAGAGAAATGGAATGAACTCCATTTCTTATAAAAGGAGGAAAACATACCCCCTCAAATGGTGTTTTGTGACACTGGCCAGTCTCTTTGTGTACTGTTACTTAACTCTTTCTGACATCTGGAGCACTGAACAGATTTTTTTAAGGTCTCTGAGATGTATGTGGTAAAAATTAGGGCTGGAAACGGTGCATCTGATGATCATTTTCTTCCACTGCAGAAGGTTTTCTGTGTAGCTGTGAGGCATTGCTTTATTTCCCCTAAATATTTACATTGTTGTTACCCTAGAAGTAGAGATGCTGTCTTGGTATGAGCATTATAGTACAGTTCACCTTGCATATTGGATCAAGGCCTGAGCTGCAACGTGAACTGCAGAACATAATTTCACCAATTGTTTCTTTATTCCGCTCGTTACACGTGCCCAACAACAGAGCTCTGTGCGCATGCTGCTGGGATTCTTTGGAAGTTGGAGTGTTTGGATATTCCCGTGTGGTTTGGGTACATTACTGCTTCATGTGAAACATACTGGTGTTCAACCTGGGAAAGCCTTCATTTTCTCAGTGTGTTCTGTTTAATGAGGATAATGAACATTTCTAGAGGCATGCTAGTAGGCAGCATGCTTGAGATTCTCTGCTGCATCTGCTGAGGATACATACATTTAGATGAAGTTATAATTGTGCTAAATCTCCTATGGCAAGGAATGGACAGAAATAGTACGAATCCTTTTCACAAAACCTGTTCTATCAGATGCGGAGTAAAAGCTTTTCACTTACCTCAAGCTGTTAAAGGTTTAATGAGGTAATTTCACAGTGGGAGAGAAATGGAACCAAGTGATTCTGCCTGTTGAAGTCTAATAACTCCTTCATTTAAAATCAGAATATTCGCTGTAAAGTGTTAGGGTTTTGATTGGGCCATATTGTTTAGTGCTATTAATGGTGTCTTCTCATACTGAAAAGCGAATTGCTCTTGAGAAAAATCATCTTTTGCATGCGATTGTAGCAGGTTGAACTGGATGATTTCCCCCTCCCTCTTTTTTTTTTTTTTCTTTCCCCCCCTCCATTGCTCAGACTTCTTACAGCATGAATTTACGTTCATTTTTGGTCAGGAATATGAAGATGACGAGAGATCCTTGTCCTAGGCAGGTTCCTGGAGTGTGCTGTTGGTGGAAGTTTGAGAAGAGTTAATTGCTTATCTCACCGTAGAAGAAAATAGGAACAACTTGGATGGTTTTCCCAAAGAGCCAGAGCAACGCGCTAATTGCTAATAACTAGATAAGCAAGGAAAAAGGGAATGAATTAGGATTTCTCATCTTTTCTTATCACATTCTTCATTGGTACAGAGAATGTTAGGGAAGTGCGTACAGCGGGTGGTGTTTTAGGAGAGGATGGTTTTTTCGTTTCCTCCAGCACTTCCACAGGGCTTGTTCTGTGTCTTCTCTCGGTGGTTTCTGTTCACTGATTGCCTGGTCCCAGCAGGCACTTTGTCAGATTGGCTTATGATCAGACCTATGAGTGTAATTTCAAGTATAATTTTATGTAATAACACTTGGAAAGGAGGTGCAGCTTTCAGGAGTGTAGCAGTAATCCTACTGTTGTTGTACTGGTCTCTTTTTGGTAACGCTAAGTGTTTATAATACTTCACCTTTTGGGGCGGCAACAAGTTCATTAACAGTTTATTCAAAGGCTAATCTTATGTTTGCTAGTTCTGGATTCTACTTGTAAGCTCCTGGGTTTTCCTCTTGTTCTCAAAATATGGAAACAAAGCTTTAGCTCTGGAGTGTGTTGGTGTGTTTGCGTTGCTGCTGGGCAGTGTCCTTTCCTGAATCTGCCTTTGGAATTGCACCTGCCCTATAGAAATAGTATATAATGTATTCATAAGCCGCACTATACCCAGATGATACAATAATACACACCATAGTTATGTGTGGTTCATATATACACATTATGAATCTACATAATCTTTTTTGTGTTCAGTTATATGTCATTTCAATGTCTTGATCTTCTTACTGCTTGCTTTCTCATATAATTGGCTCTGGCTTTTGTCTTGGATGTAATTTTGTCTTGTAGGTATTTTTGTATGCTATTGTTATGCTGCCAGGGATTTTCATACATTTGTTATATATCGCTCTGACTTGATAGTCCTACTGTAGGTTTTGGCTTCAACTATAAAAGGAAAAAACACTAAATTTTGAAATTCTCATTTTGAGAGTAGAAAATCTTATTTATTTTGGAGCTCACTCTCTTTGAGAAGTATATTAATGTGGGCCTATTGTAGGACTTTGTTGAGAAAACAAGTGTCTTGTACTCTGTCTCTCCAGGATGTGCTGATGTAGTTTATATTTCTTCACAATACAGTATTTGTGTTAATGAGTTGTTTACCCTCTTCACTGACGAACCACGTTCATCATGACAGACTTGGTGTTTTTTTCAGAGTTAGGCTATTAGCTTAGAGACATTTTCGAGGTAGTTTCTTGCCTGCCGCTAAACAACGTGTATTATAATGGAAAAAATATTTGTGGAGGGTTGTGTGCGAGAGAAGGTGGATGGTTTATGTGGATGACAATGTGCAAAACCATCCACGAGATGGCATCCGGCCTCCTGCTGCGGGAGAGCGCGGGGCTTCTGCTGCTGCCTGCCCGGCTCAGCTGGGCTAAGAAAAACTGTTGGTTGCTGTTAAACCTTTTAAAATCTGTTAAACGCTACATGTGTGCAATCACCTTCTCCTTGTCCAGTACTTAGGGTAGTGACTTGATAAGAAAAAGATTTGTGCATATTTCTCTAATGGCATACAGAGCAGAGTGTTTTTGCAACCGGCGCTGTAAACTTCATACTTGCATCACGCATTCTTCATTTTGTCTTGTTTAATAGGAATTCTTCAAAGCCTGTTGGGGTTTTCTTATTTTTATCCTCCCAGCCCAAGCCTTAGAATTGCATCCTTGAGAGCAGCATCGTTATTGTTCTGACTTGCGCTTCTGTGGCATGTAGAAGATACCCAAATAAAAAGGGTTCACGTTCTGTGTGCTTTTAATCTAAATAACGCTTTTTTAATGCTGCTTGTCTACATTTGGCTGGTGTTGCCTTTGTCCTCTAATGGATTAGTCAGGTGATTTTTTGCTGTCCATAAACAGATGCACCCTGGAGTACTGAATGATGCAAAATGATGTGCACCAGGTATGTTTTAAAGATGAGGCAGTAAGTCAGATGCTGATGGTCCTTGATAGCAGCTGACAAGGGTTAATGCTAAATTTGTCTTTGTATTTATCCGTAAGGGTCAGAAGATTGCAAGTCTTGAAAGGCCGAAGTTCTGCTGAAAAATTATGCATATTTGTGCAGGCAGACATATGGACCACAAGCATCAGCTTCCAAGGAGTTTTAGTCCAAGCATTTTTTTAAGAGAGAGAATAGGTAGTAATGTGTCATTTTGTGTGTGTCTTTGATTGGTTTCATTTTGTGTTTTTTGTTTGTTTGTGGTGGGGTTTTGTTCATTTTTAATTGGAAGTACTGAGTACATGAAATTTTTATTTTCAACTGCTGGGCTCTAAGATCTTTATATACACAGTAGAATTATTTTATATAAGTGGTAGATTTTTGATGTTAGAGTAATCAAGGATTGGAAGACGGTAAAATATATTGGTGACGACCCATTTAAGTAGGTATTTCCTTTCTTGCGGCACCAGTTTCTGTTGCAGGTAGTACTGTCAGCTCAGCCTTAGTGTTTGCGTGTAGAAGAGAAAGCAAAAGATTTTGTTTGTATTGCTTTTCAGAATCACTCTCCTTCTTTCCATGCCCATCACAGGGAAGCAATGGAGAGATCAGCTGTCCTCTGAAGGGCCGTGGAACACAGTGTGGAAATTAAAGGTGAAGTCGATGTATCAGAAAAAAAAAAGCAGTGTGCTTGGACTCTTCTGTGTTGCTCAGAGACTCCAATTGTGGTCTTGGATGTTCCAGAGTCACATCTCATTGTGGTTATGCCGGAGGGCAGGTCTCAGCCCCCTGATACCTGCCACGTAAGGCTGAGCTGGGGGGACTCTGAGCTTTAATGAAGCCGAGGTTTGGAGAGTACCTACAGTCGTCCTTCAGCTTGCAAGGGTAAATTTAGTTGGCTTCAGTGATGATATTGCATTAAGCTGGTGTAGCTGTTTTGCATGCTTGCTGTCCAGGCCTGTACAGAGAAGTGCAGATTTGACAGGATTTCGGGCCAGTGCTTAAGGACCGTTTTCCCTCCGTGGAGCCTGCCAGCTGCAGACAGCAGACACTGATCTGCTGACCTGTCGCCTGGAGCCAGAGAAGTGAACCTGTTAATGCTGACCTGGTTTTCTTTCTGAAACATCTGCGGGCTGGCTGGCTGACAAATCTTGGGGACTGGCTTCCTGCAGTGTCTGAGACCAATTAAGAAGAGGAGATAGTGTGAATGTGTATGCATTTCCTCTCTAAGAAAGGGTTTAATTAAGTGGCAAGCATCTCTATTTAGTACAGTGGTTAGCACAGTTGTAATTTGTAATTACACAGGTGCTACGCTCAGTACGGGACGTCCTTCTATGCAGATTCTGCTTTTGGAATTGGGGGGAAGGGAGGAGAAAGGGAGGGAAAAGGGAATCAAATTTCTTGATTCTGCATTTAGTGGTGGATTAGTGCTCTTTTTTTCAATGAATAGAAGAGAAGGGAGAATATTGGAGTTCTCTGCATTCCTTTTTGAATCTTGATTAACTATGCTTAGCTACTCTGCACTCTCTTCCATCCAAGGCATTGAATATCTTTGCAGTAGTGAATGAAGCTCATAATCTTCTCCTTTCTCACAAGGTAGTAATTTACCTTTCTCTGAATGTCCATTATGAATAAGTGGTTACTGGTTTAAAAAAAAAAAATCTGTTGACAGCTATACAAAGCAGTGCATGTTGAAATGATTTCGATGGCTCATATGCATTTCTGGATACTTAATTAACTGCAACCAATCAAGACAACACTGGGGGTTACTGTTGCTACTTCCAGTAATGCTGTAATTCTGGCATGATTCCTCCATAGTGGAGCAAGTATTTTTATTGGAGTAGCCTGTTGTAGCCCACTCGTCTTTTGTCACCAAGCAAGAAATGGATCCAATTAAAAGTGTTTGATGCTGTCTGTAACTGTAGCACCGACCTGAACTTCAGTGCTGATTTCTGAATGTTTTGTGGGAGGTTTGGGTTGGCTAGTGGTAGCCCCCTGCCTTAGAGCTAAGTCCCTAATTGGAGTAGAAAGTTAGAATTAGCATAGTGTGAGAATGTTGAACCTTTATTTTGTACATCTAAGTTTTCTGTAAATAATTGTAATTTATGATCTGTGAACATACTGGCAATTGCATGACTGCTGTTGACAAGATTCCCAGTGTAAAACAAGCTGTCTCATCACAGTGGGGATTCCCAGGGCACCAGAAAGGGAGATAAACACTGCATAGGGGGAAACACTAATTAAAAAAAACCCTCACAGACACCCCAAACAAGCAAAAACCAAACAAACCCCCAACAAAACAAAACAGAAAAAGAAGCTGTGCTTACTAGAGCAACTTCTCTGGTTGTGAGGTCTCAGCTTACCTCACACAAGGATTATCTGCTCTTGTCCTGAACAGGCACAATACTACGTCTTACAGTGATATTTTCGAGCCTGATGTCAAATCTGTGCTTTAGCCAGTTTAATCTTCTGCCATACTCATGATGTTGATCCACTTAATATGGCAACCATCTGCACCTCTTTTCACAGATTTCTTAAAATACCGTGGGTCTATTCCTGCCAATATTTCACTGAAATGCTGGGCAAAGCTTCCTGCTGTAGAATTTTCCTATCTGATATTAATTTTCTGCAAAAATGCTGTACTTCTCTCTCATGTTCAAAAATATTAGTCTTCTTTCTGCTTTGCCTTTAATGCTTTTATTTCCATTTGAATAGATCAGAGTAATAAGTCTTGAGGCTAAAGGAAAGAGAGGAATAGTGTAAAACACAATGGATGGGGACCTGATGCCGAGGCAGGCTGAGGCTGTAATGTAGAATCAGAAAATCAGAGTCAGAAGTAAGCAAGTTCACATCAAAAATATGTCTGTCCTTACTTTGCATTTCAAAGCTCTGGGAACAGTTACAGAAACTGCCTTTCCAGGATCACAGGTCTGGCATTCTGGAGATGGAGGAAACTATTGAACAATAGCTTAGCACACTATCTGTCATCTTTGTTGAAAAATAATTTGAGGAACTTGGGTAGTTGGCCTACAAGAACTGTATGGAGAATAATGGAATCAAAGAAAAGACCGACAATTCGTACTAGGGCAATAAGAACTTTATTTTGGAAGTGAAGATGCCAACNGCTTCTTTTTCTGTTGACACTCTTTATCAGAATATAGAGCATTGTCCTGGCTTGAACATAGGGTGCATTTCCCAAACCAGTAAACTTCACGCTCTTTTTCCACTAGGAGCGAGCATGGTTTTAGAAATGTGTGCTCGTGTTGTCTTCTGCGTAGCAGGTGATTTGTTTGCCGGGGGGAACTCCCCAGTCAGACGCTTCATTTTGTGTTGCTGCAGTATTTCTTGCAAGTACTGTTTGAGATGCTGCTGAAAAACGGCTGGATAAAAGCAGCTTGCTTTCTTCCAGCATGTAGTGACCCGTGTTATGTGTAAATGGGTTGAACTTAGGTGCTCACTCTGCTGTGAAGGAGAAGCTTTCAAAAATACCAACACTTTTATAAGGAACCGCTTTCCTTACATTAAGCAATCCTGTTTGCCTTAAAGTGAAATTATCATTTAAATAGCAGAGACTAATCAGCAAGGGGCTGGTTTGCTACTGTCAGAGAGCTCAGATGCTCCTGCTTGATTTTTATTCAGCCTCTCATTTGGTCATTTCCACAAATCCAATAACCACTATAATACTTAGCTCACTTTTAATTTTTACCTTTCCATTTCCATTTAAGCATATTTCAGTAGTTCAGTTTTAAATTTTCTGCTGGGGCTGTTGACCTGCTGTGCCCTCCCTCTCCCTTAGATGTGCAGCGTATTATACCTCATTTGTCCCCGATGTTTTATTTTTACAGGGAAACTTTTAAACGAAAATGTCAAAAATGAATCCTGTGCATGCTTATTGGAGATGATTTTGTTTTGCTGTAGCAATGATTTTTTCAAAACCCTTCTCAAAATGCACGGGCCTTTTCCAAATAGAAGCAAACCAAAATTTTTCAATAAGTGTTCAAACTCTTGTATTGTGCTACTGCCTTGTACTGGTGGGCATGGCCTTTATCTACAGGGCAAGGAATTCACCTCATTGGATCAAGGAGGATGAAGATGCATCGTGGCCGACTCCTGTAACAGCCCTCTTTGTCTAGAGAATTGATTATCTTATCAAAGGAAACAGTAGATCTTATTTATTTGAATTTCCCTGAAACGTTTTATCAAGAGAGCCACTTGGGAAAGTATAAACTATGTGGGAGAAGATGGAAATTAATAGAAGAATTGTAGCATGTATAAGGAATTGTTTGAACAGGGATAGATTTAGCATTGTTGAAAGGAAAATGTGAGGATAAGTAGAATTCCTCAGTGATTAGCCTTAGGATCTGCTTTCTTTAGTATTTCTGTTAATGGTTTTGGTGCAAAAATTTGGTGTGTGCTGATAAAACCTGACTAATGATGCCAAGTTTAGAGGATTCATAAATACACAAGAGCTGGATATGCAGAACTGAGTGACCCTAAGGATTAAAGAAGTGGGACAAAATTCAGTGAAACGAAACACAAGGCTCTATGGAATTGGGAGCTGAATACAAACTTCTTTTGCAAGATGTAGCACGTGCGGTGGAAAGGGCTGGAAGAAGGGCTGTGGACTTGTTTACAACAGAATGGCTGTTAATTCTCACACATAGGATGCACCAGGAGGACTTTCATGGGGGTGAAGTGTACAAATGCCTCTGTAGATGGCCTGGGAGATGCTTCTCAGAGTTCTGGTCGCCTATGGAGGAGGGTGGTGGGAGCTAAATGCAGAAAAGGGCTGTTGGTAGGAGCTTGAGAGCCCCTGAACCAGTGGTGAGTGGAAGGACTGGTCTCCTCTAGCACAGGCTGGCAGGAGATGTAATTACTGCCAAGAAATACGTGGATGGAGGGGAGGAGA
Organism: Pampusana beccarii; assembly: GCA_013399365.1. NCBI lineage: Eukaryota > Metazoa > Chordata > Aves > Columbiformes > Columbidae > Pampusana > Pampusana beccarii. The sequence goes on along the minus strand of VWYH01007421.1, from coordinate 1,575,186 downwards.
AGGAAAGGAGATCAATACCAGTGAGAAGTACCGCCATCTATACTAAAGACTAGCGTTGGAATTCAAATCAGTGTAACCCTGCCATGAATACAGCTAGAAGGAGGTTCTAAATTTACAAAGTCTAAGTTCTGAATGCAGCTTCCAGTGGAGTCAAAAGAACACAAATTGCTGCCTCTGAGTTGAAGCTCCATAAGGGTATGGAAGAGATGACTCGAGTTCTTAATAGCAAAGGACTGGATGGGACCTAAACTAAAAGATCCTTTTCCGTCCCACTTTTATGTGAATGCGCATTTACCAGTCTGTGAGCAAGGAAATGGGGTCAAGAACAGGAATTGTGGAGCGGTATATTTTATTTTGGAATTGCAGGCATTGTTTAATACCAAGGTTCTGAAAACTGCAGTTGGGAAAGGTGGGGGGTTTAGTGAATAAGAGTAGATCATGTCCATCTTGCTGCATACAGAAAACAGCAACTGTGGACAGGGACCTGACATGGGAGAGCCGCTGACCTTTGTGTTGAGAAACACGCAGTTTGCTGAAAAATGCGCTGAACTATTAAGGAGAGTTTATCTGCCAGCGTAGATAAGACCAAAATATGATTTGTATCATCTGAGAAGCTTTTCTGAGTGTATTTGGTGCAGGTTATTTTGATGGTGTTTCGAAAATGATCCACTCCTGGGTTTAGTGCTGAACCTCATCGATGCCTAGAGCCAGGATTCATGGAAAGGTGCTGCTTTCATTGTTTGTCTTTGGGTTGTCATCAGTGCAGGGGGAAATTCTGTGCTGCATCAGCCAGGAAAGGTCTAACTTTCAGTTTTCATAAGCTGCCAAGCGTAGCGACATAAAGATGGGGTGGGAGAAAATTGGAAATGCGTGAACATTAAACTGTTTCAATTTTTTAGCATCTTTAAAAGGCTCCTGGTTCCGACAAACAGGCTTAAATGCCTTGTGATATTATTATGTAAACCTCGGCCTTAAACCTCTGTCTTTCCTCTCTTGGGTCCTCTGCCAGTGAATATTTTTGACCCAAGCACATCTTTACCTCGACTACATTGTTTTTCCTCGCAAGCTACGTTGTTAAAGGGAATATACGTGTAAATATACCTTTGTGCATGCGTTGCATGGGGAGAAGAAATTAATGTGGCTTGCAGTAGCAAAACCACTACACAGTATTTTCAAACCTTTCTTAAAGGGCATAGTGAACTTGAAATGTTAGAGAGTTAAAAGATTAATGTGATAAGTGCCTCAAGGTTCTCTTGAACTAGCTGTGATTACGTAAGTGCTGTTTGTTATTTTAAAATATCTTACAGCACAAAAATTGCCGTGTTGGATTGGATTATTTACTAATCCATCTCTGGTCCAGTGTCAGAAACAATGGTGGCCTGGTCTAGATCAGAAAATCCAGAGCAACATGCAAGGCATGGAGCAGAATTTCATTCTAAAACTGTTAGCTTTCATCAGCATAGAATTTACTTAAGCATAAAGATGTTTAATTGGTGTTCCCCCCACCTTTTTAAAAGTAGAAACTCTTGTGGATAGGAGATACTGTGTATTATGGTCATAGAATAAATACAAAAAACGTTTTGCTTTGATACTTTTTCGCTTGTAATCTTTCTTATTTGAAACGAAATGCAACAAAGTTGTAAAGAATTAGAGAGAAGTGAGCTTCTTAAATTGCTGCTGTTGGTATAAATGGTGCCTTTTTCTCTTGCGTTTCTCTTTGGGACAAAATGAAAAGTAATTTTCGCCTTGACTTTGTGATTTTACTGCGTGGCTGCTCCCTCCGGGTGTCCTGTGCTGTCCGGTGTGTGTCCGAGTTCTCCCTGACCTGAGGAGGAAGAACTACAAGCTGCAACAACTGTCCTGAAACAAGAGCAGAATTGGGCCTGTGATAACTGGGAAGATTCCCGTTTTGAAAGCAAAGGTGGGAGGCGCTGGGGGCTGAGTGGGTCCCCGTGTTTAGCGAGCGCCTGGAATCAGTGTCTAGAGCTTATTTTCAAAGCGCCGACCTGGACGGCTGAAGTGGAGCTCAGGGCTCCTATTTTCAAATTAAGCTTTCCATGGGTTTAGAATAGCTTGTAGAAAATGGAGCCAGGCTTTTTCAGCAGAAAGAAGATAAAACATGCCCAACTCTTCCGTGTAGCCACACAGTTAAGAGGTGGAGGTGTGGGGAACCTTCTTTCCTGCCCTGCCACTAATGTAAAATGCAGGGAATGCATTGGCAAAGCTTCTTTTTTCCTTTTTTTTTTCTTTTAAATTTTTTTTTCTAAATTCATCTGGTGGCTGCTGATGCACTAAAATGTGTTCTGCACGTACTTTGCTCATCACCTGACAGCAAAATGTTTCTTCTAATGAAGTCATGGCTGTTGAATGGCATTCTTGTAAGAGGATGATACATTTTGGAATAGTGTGTTAGAAACCTCTGCGCATTGAAGCAGCTCTCAACTTTCACTGCCTCTTGCTATAGACAGAAATAGGATCTGCCAGAGAGCCTGACCTTCCAATGTAGCTGGGAATTTGGCTTTTCTAGAAATGTATTTACTTGAGATCTTGAGCATTTCTTCTTTTCTAGTCCTACTTTGACTCAATCCTTACCAATTCCCTTTCTCTGTGTTATTCTCAACTCTATTGTCTGCAAAGTTAACAACTGCTGTGCCTCTTTGTGGGGAGTAATGGGCGACTGTTGCAAGAACCGTTTTCTAGCACAAGTTTTCTTACTGGAGTTGCTTTTGGGTTCTCATTACTTGCTTAACCTCTGTTCTAGAGATACTTCACTATGAACAGTGTAGGGAAAGGAAGATCAATCTTTCGAGTAGGAAGAAATATGAAATTCTGGATTTTCCTGAGTTATACTCTGTGGAGTTGATTTCTGTTCTAATGAAACAATCATTCTCTTTCTGTGGTACCCATGGAGCTGTTCAGCGAGGGCTTGAAATCCTGCTGACTTTTCGGAGAAGGACAGAAGTGGGGTATCTGGCTTTGGGAATGTGTTCAGTTATCAGTATCCTCAATTAGAGAAGTCAGCTATTCATCAGTTAGTTCACCTGGACAGCTTTCAGTGATACTTCCCAGCTCTGCTATTGATTCGATTCATAAGATGATTTAACCTAGTTATGAATTATTTTTACTCAGTTTTGCTGGTTATATTTGCAAATAACATTTCTGACTCTCTGCTCTTTTTGTTCCCAGAGTTAAAGCTTTGTGGCTTCAGGTGGTTTTCTGCAAATTTAGCAGCCGAGGTTGGTGGCATCAAGCCTATTTTGTGACAAGCCTTTCATTTAGGCCTGATGGTTTCCAGTGTGACTTTGGCAAAGACATCATCTGCCTTCTGGAGAGCTGGCCCGCTTGTCAAGGTGACAAACACCTCTCGGCTCGCCTGTCTGCGAGCGGCTGGCAAGGGGAAATGCAATTGGCACTTTGTAATAACTGATAGATTTGAAAGGCTGGTAGAGAGGAAGAGTGAAAAAGTGTTCTGCATTTGGTTGCTTTTTTTTCCAATCGGGTAGACAAAGGTTGTGGAAAATATTTGCGCTCCTGTCTATGTGGCTTATGATAGCTGCTAAAGCTAAACATGCTATTTTTCAATGTCAGTCTTTTGACTGTGTTTAGGTATTTAAAATAACTAAAATAACCAAAATATTCGTCTATTTCTTGTATCCTGTACTATTCTTTTCAACGATGGTGTGTCTACATCAGTAGAGTTTCATGGAATCGTAGAATACCAGGTTGGAAAAGGCCTCAAGGACCACCTGGTCCAACCTTTTTTGGCAAAAGCCCAGTCTAGACAAGCTGGCCCAGCACCCCATCCAGCTGAATCTTCAAAGTGTCCAATGTTGGGGAAAAGTTTGGAGGATATGAATTAAACCCTGAACTTTGCTTTAGAGTCAGGCCTTCTGTTTAATGTTTTCATGGTGTAAGTTGGTTAAATATTTGCCAGGACAGGCTTTCATGGACAGTTTCTAGCACCATATAACGTTAGTAGTAACGTGTCAGACAAATCTGGTATTGTGCAGTGTTATAAGAACTGCACTTTTGTGTCTAAGACTGTAAGGGCTACAAAATAAATATTTGGCTCTTCAGAATTGAAATATCAGAATGACGGTTACCAAAGTTTTAGTGTCTGTATCAGTCCATGGCTTTTGTCAGGGAGAACAGGATGCTTTTGGCATTAAACTGGGAGTCAGATCTATGGTGTAGGGACTAAGTCACTACCTGGAATTTGATGGAATTGTATCTGACAAGAATCTAGACGCTGTCAGCCTCAAATTGCATGTGGGTTTTCATAGTTTTACGGAGCTGTCTCTCGCTAGGTTGTTTCTTATCCTTTTCTGTGCTTGGTAATTTGGAATCATTAGGTTTGTATGTGCTGCGTTTTCTCTCCTCGCTGTGCTAGGGGAGTTTAAGGGACTGAGCTGAACCGAGAAGGTAATAAGCACCTTCTCCTCCTCCACAAACCGCTGCGGTTGTCAGAGGCAGCTCGAGGGCTCAGGTTGTCTTGCTGTTGTGGAAGAGCTGCAATTCCCTTCTGTCTGAACAATAAGCTTTGTATCTGTTTGGACAGTAATGAACTGCTTTTGTTTCCTTCAGAAACGTGCTCTGCTGTCTGGAGCGTTTCCATTTACAGACAACCCTTGCCAAATTAATTTTATTTAATTATCTCCCAGGGCTAAGCTTGAATACATTTTGTGTTAAATTCAGTGTTTCTCCCTCTTCCGAACGAAATGGACTTAATATCCATGTTAAAATCTGATTAAAACTAAAATTGAGTTTTTTGAAGTCTGATTATCCCATGAAATGGAATTTTTAAACCTAATTATGAATGGATTTGCATACATTTTTAGCACCATTGAAAAGAAAGTTGAAATAAATTTATTAATGAAATCTTCTGCTGTCTCCTTGGACCATGACAATTGCTGGAGAGTGAGGGAGTAGGAGGGAAGGCGAGGATAAAAACCCTCCCTCTTTTGAAATATACCCTCTCCCTCCCAAATTAATTCCAGAACTGGTTTGACCCTGTCTAATTTTTATTCCTCTCTGCCACACAGCCCAATTTATATAATTGATGGCCTTTCAGAGGGTAACTATACAGTTGAGCTGGTTTCATGTATTTAAAGCCTTTGTGCTTTCTGAAGGGAGGATATGGGGAGGCAACATTTATTTCAACTATTACGCTCTTCCCCTTTTTCCGAGTTAGCCCTGTTACAAAATCAATAGGCAGCTCTCGTTTCTCCTTTCCGAGAAGCTGGATCTGTGAACATTCATTTTAAGTCTGATAAAAATGGGATAGTTTTACAGACTGCGGTGAATGTGCACACGGGATTTGCGATTGTTTATGTCGTTCCCTGGGTTTGAAGGAAAAAGTTTTTGTAGGATGTCTGTGAATCTCTCTCTGTGCCCATTCCCTTAAGGATTTTGACAGTGGTTCTCTATGGAAAAAGTGCCAGTGGAGGATGTGTCTGCTTGTCCGGCTTCAGCTTTTGGGTGCATGGGGCAGCAAGATGCCTGTGCAGGGCAGCATCGGTTTCACGTGGAAGCTCATACTGTTGAACCTTTCTCACACTGATTGAAAAGTTCTTTTCCTTACGTGAAAGTCAGGACTTAAAGATATGGCTTCTTTTGTTTTTTGGTCAGTCATCCTCTTACCCAGGGTTACAGAAAGCTCTTTGCACGCCTAAGCATTAGTTACAAAATTTTAAGAGTGTCTTCCCTCCCTCGTGTGCTGTGCGCAGATATTTTTTTTTCTCATTAAAAAATTATAGTAGATGTGGTAGAAAAAAAAAGCGTTTTGGCAATTCAGAAATCCTGGACGTGATACATGGCTCTGCAAAGAGTAAATGCTCAGCATGTGGCCAAGTGTTCTCTAAGCATTTGCATTTGCAAAGCTGCTTTTGAGCAGAGGGACTTGTTTTCCATATGCCTTCGTGGTTTTTATTTTAACTCTGTCTTTGCAAAGGTTAAGTACAAAGCCTAGTGGAGGTATCAAGTTCTACAAGAAACGCTTAATTCGGGTGCTGTTTCTTTGAGATGCCTCTGAAGTGGAAGTTTCATGAGGGGAGCTGTGGTTCAGCAGGGGAAGGAGGGTTGAGCTGAGATGGGTGGGTGCTTTTAGCTGGCAAATGCTCAAGTTATAAACCAGAATGGTTGAAGTAAATGAAAAATTTTCTTAACGGGAAAACTTGAGAGTTCAGGCGAGTTTAGGAGGAAAGGAGCTGAGGTAGCTCCGCACCAGGGACTTCAAAATGTTTTGTGGTTTTCTGGCTGCGGTTTTCATTTGTGCTTGCTGAAAAACTATTGTCCAAAGTAGACACCTTTAGCATCCGAGTTAAATAATACTCATTGTATAAACAGGACTCCCGTTTACATGTAGGTTATAAATGCTTTGCAGTATCTTCCCTGTCAAACTCAAGTGGGATCTGAAGAGTTTGGAGTATCCTGTGCACCTTTTCCTGAAGCGTGGAGCTGTTGTACAGAACTGCAGTCAATGCAACGAGCAGAACCAAGAAGCTGCGGATCTTGGAGGAGATCTCCAGTGGGGCAGATGTTGTGAAGGCTTCTAGCAGGATGGTTTTTAACTCTTTGTTATTGTCTGGTTGGTTCCGTATCATCCATTCTCCAAAGGAAAAGTAACTGGTTGTGGGTGGTCCTGTATGCTGCGTTGTACAGCATGGTGAAATAAGATCTTGGAGATAAACGTGCATGCAAGGAAGGATGCAAATGTGTGGTGAAAAAGGGATGTTTGTTTCTTTTAATGCAGAGAATAGGAGCTTTTGCTCTTCTGTCAATACATTTCAAATTTTAGAAACTGTTTATCATCTAATTTGTGCTTCCCCTTGTAGCTTCAAGCACTGATCGTGACTAGAACTTGATGATAGTGTTAAGCCAAGATGGTGTCGAGGTGCTTGTGACACCAGTACAGTCCTTATAACCCCAGCCACAGGAGCCGGTGGCAAAGACACCGGGAATTGGCGTTGCTTTTGGCCACTCTGAACGCTGCGGGCGCTGAGCTGAGGTACCGCTTTGTGAGAGCGAGCTGGCAACGGAACAGGAATCGCGGAAATGCTGCTGTTTACATCTGTAATGCGATTGCGCTATAGCAGTTCCACTTTCTATGAACAAGTCTTAAAGTCTGCTTCTATTTCCTTCTGACGTGAGTTGTTCATTATTTATGGGTGATGGCGATTGGGGTTTGGCTTTCACAGGCAGGTTTGTTTTATCCACTTAGCTCTGACTGCTTTGGCACGCTCTAAGACTCAGTTATTTTCCCAGCGTTTGTTCCTAATGTTCATCATTCTTCTTGATGTTAAAACTCTCAAAGTGTGTAATCCAGCTCTGGTTTGGGGAATGAGAGACTGATGGGATGGGGTGTGTTGGCTTTTTTTCTTTTTTCCCGTGAGAAGCATAGGAAGAGCTTTTTAAATAAAAACTGTGTTTATTGCCAAGGCTGGGGGCAACTTTTATTGTCACGCTGTGTCAAAGGACTCGGGTATGAGGTGCTCTATGTGTGTGGCTTGAGAGATTTGGATGTTAAGAAAGCAGGGTTTCAATGTGACATGGGATTGATGTGCTCTGCCCTTGAGGGAGAGAAGGGATTTTTGCACCGTCTTTCTGTAATACTGGGGTGCCAGCACCCCTGTGGCAACAATGGCACTCTTGGGGTTCTTTGGTTTCAATGACTTGTGTCATCTGGTTCCTACTGGGACTGCAGTGTTTAGGTCTTGGTCTCATGTTTGTAAGTAGATGCTAAGAGCTGGTATTAATGGGCTTCTGTAAAGCTTTCGGTCTGAAATGTTATTTGTCCTTCACTTTGAATATTAAATTTTTAGAAACTTTCAAAAAAAAAGTATGAGAGCTACTGCATTTGTTTAAAGTTCTGAAAGCTTTTTTTAGCTAAACAGTTCAAAGAGCGCATCTCGCTAATCAGAGGAATATTTTTGCATCCCTGGGGTGGTCACAGTGTTTTAATTGGAACTCGGGCTTCTTTGAAGTCCTTTTTAATCCTCCCTGAGCTGGGGGAAGAGGGTTTGAAGGCAGCGCTGTAAATCTGAAATGTCTTCGTTTTATTTACATGTGTCTGGGGACATGTGTAATTTGTTTTCCCCAAGTTAAGCTCAGCTTGTGGACAGCAGAGTGAGAAATGTGCTTCGTTAGCGGGGAAGCCTGAGCCCGGTGAGGGGTCACGGACACTGAGCTTTGTTAAAACCGGGAGCAGAGCAGCAGGCTCTGAATGGGAAATGAACTCGGTGGGAAATGATGTGATCGCTAAATGCGAGGCTGGACTAAGCAAAAAGCTAGGATTTAGACTAATGGTTTAGGATTAACTTATTAGGATGGCGCTCAAAAACCAGTATCGCATACTGATATTTGACTGCTTTACAAGTTAAGAAATGAAAGGTTTAGGGTACAGCTCTTATGGTTGATAGCTTCAATCGTCCTTTAAATCAGTATGGGGTGAAATTTTCTTGGGGTTGGATTAGAGAGTTTTTCAGGTGTTCCTAGTCAGGTTGCTTAAACTCCTTGTACCTCAGGTTCTAAAATTAAGGCCTTGCTTTGGTCTGTTTTCTAGAGAATTCTGGTCTTACCCCAGGCATATTACACACTTGATGTATCCACGGAGCCTCAGTGGCCACTGATGCCTTTTGTGCCACCTTAATACAAATAACTTGTAGGAATGTGCTGCTACTGACAGGGAAAACATTTTCCTTAAGTGTTCTCTACTTTATTTGGTCCGCTAATTGATATTCATGATAAATATAGCAGTTTATCAGCTGCGTATTTCTGTACTTCAATGAAGTTTTGAACCTTCCACATTTGCTGAAACCAGGATTTTTTACTTTCTGTTTCTGCCAGAGTTTGAGACATCTGTGAAAAGCTTTGGAATATTTGCTTGAATGTGGATAGTTTTTAATTAATAAAGCAGCAGGTTTAACTTCAATTTGCTGTCTGAAAGAGTAACTTAGCATTCCAGCTGAACATAAAAGCAGTATGCTTTTCATTCTTTCTAAAATCGTGATCGTACGTTTACCTGTCACTGATGTTATTGGATGATATTAAAAAAACAAGCACAGAAAAATCCACCAGTTAAAGTAACTTTTACTGTATCTTCAAGTTGCAGTTTAAAGTAGCCATTCCTGCCGTGAGATCGAAGAGGTAATGTGATTGGAATCAGAAGCAAATAAGAATAATGTATGGATTGTCAAATCATTGTATGTAAAAGTAGCTGAAAATATGTCCTAGACTCTCACAAGGACCTGCAGACAGGCATTTAGAGCATATCCTTTTGCTCAAGATTAGGGATTTTGTATTACTGTTGGCTAATATTTTCAGCTGATAAGAGTCTGGGAAAACAGTGTAATCAATAAAGATGTTGGAAAAAAATACAAGGATTCAGGTAAATTAGCATTCTGCAAGGATTATCTCAGACAGGTGTCAAAAGAACAAAACTATCCATTTAGTGAAATCTGTAAAATAGTCAAATAAACATATATTGTCGGTATGTAGTCTTGGTTACAGCTCTCTTATCAGACAGAAGCCCTGGTTATCTATAAAAATGATGTCTTTGTGTTAGTAATTTCCATGTGGTTACAAGTGGTGCCGGAAGGGTGCGTTGGATACGTGTGAGTTGTGGGGTTGCGTTTTTGTTTCGAATGGTCCTCTGTTGAATGACACAACATCTGTCTACTCAGAGTTTGTTTCCAATGAGCAAATATTTGTGTTGCAGTCTGTGGTTTTCAGATATTAATTTTTTCCTTGTGATTACTTAAAATTATCCGAATGCTTTGAAAAATCTTAAGGATACCCGTGTGGTTAGAGTAAATAATTGGTATTCTGCTGCAATTCTGTTCTTCAGATTAGTTTGATTTACCTCCCAATCCCCAACCCCCTCGTGAATCCTTAATTATTCCCAGCAAACAGTTCACGCCAACCACTCTGCCCAGCTCTAGATTGTTGTGATTGTTCCAACTCAGTTGACAAATTTAAACTATAGGAAAAACTACCCTACTTATGGCTCCCTAAAATAAGTTATTTTATTAATTTCACAGTGTTATTTTTCCTGTTAGCTGGTTTTTTTTTCTTTTTCTCAAGTTATGCTCATGATGAGGTAAAATACTTAGAATAGCTTTTGCTGCTACACAGTAAAATGAAACATCATGTTAGTAAATGTGTTTACAGTTTGTGCTCAAAATCTTAAGGGCAGCATGTACGAAATCATATGCCACAATAATTTCCTTTCAGCATCCTCATTAATATATAGTTACATGCACCAAATTAACTTGCAAATTGAGAAAAAAACATTTGCTTCTTTAATTGCGAAGATCATGCTGATATCTACTCTAGCGTATGAGCAGCAACAGCCATTTTTAAAAATCCTTTATCATCATTTCCAACCTGACTACTGTGCTACTGCTGGTAAATAGCTAAAAGGGACTTTATAAGTTAGTGTATTTTGGTTTTTTGTGGGGTTTTTTTGGTGTGTGTGGTTTTTTTTTTTTCTTTTTTCTGTTTGATCTCTAATCTGTGTGGGTGTTTTAATTTTTTTTTTTAATTAATTTTGGAAAACTTAAGTAAAAGACCTGCTATCCTAAAGCCTTGAATCGCACAGGCTATAAATGGTTTAGAATTTCAGATTGATTGTGAATGAATCCTTAAGGTACTTAAGGATGGTCCTCCTTAGTATCAGACTTCTTTTTGTTTTAAATAAGAGACGAACCAATGATGAAATACAGTGAAAAATAGAGAGGAGTGTGCTGGGAATCCCGTGCTGTGGGCAGCGCTGTCCGACTCTCAGGAGAACGCTGGGGCTGTTGTAGGAATTCTCTGTTGATAGAGACCAAGGGTTTTCCTCACATCAAACCACACAACGCTTTGAAGCATTTCAAAGATGCGGGTTCTTACGGATTAGTAAGTACCAATAGGTTCGTTGTGCTTCCTTGATAACCTGAAAAAAGGAAGACCTTAAGAACTGTTTGTTTTCTGACATAAGAAAAAACATAGGAGACAGAATATTTAACAGCATTGCAGGTAGGCTCCATGTTTCTTGAGTCGTAAATCAAGTGGTTTATTGTTGTCTTTATAAACCGTTCCATTTTATGCAACTGAATTTAAGCCAAATGAAAATTCTTTTGTGTTACAGCGTGATTGAAATATGTGGACTCTCCTTTTTTTTTTTTCTTGTGGGATAAGGCATAGCAATGCATAATGCAAGAAAGAATTGATTTCACCTCTATCATTCTACCAAAAAGATCGGGGGTTTTTTTGGCTTTGTCGAAGGAGAGAGTCAAGAGCAGGTCCGTACATTTTTTTTTTTCCTTATTTATGCTGCAAATCGTTAGCTTTTATGTCAAAAAACCTGAAGAATGGCAGCAGAGTAGAGTGGAGAGCAGAGCGTGTTTTGCCGCAGCTGTACAGAGCGGTCAGCCTTGCGCTGGATGGGAAACAGCAGAGCGATCGACAGACGTCCCTGGGGGTTCGCAGCCATACAAAGTGAGTTTATGGGGATAGACTTGTCGTTAGGAAGAACTCAAGACACTTATTCTGTTCTTCAAGTTCACTGTTTCCCTTGCTACTCATGTACTTTCTCTGCAGTGGAAGCGTGGGTTCGTTTTGACTCTTAATGAAGTCTAATCGTGACAGCACTAAAACACACAATTATTCACCCACCCCAAAACCCAAAACGATGATGTGATGGTGGATCTCTCACGACAGAGGTAGCCTGGACCTCTCGCTGGTTTTTGGGAGCCAGTCGGTTCACGTGTCTCACCCTTGAGCCTTCTTATTGCAGTTCCCATGTGGCCGATGTTACCTGAGTGATGGAGCTTGGGGATGTTTGCATGAGAAGGAAGCTGAGCCACTTAACAGCTTCTGGACAGGGGGAATTTGAGCAAGCTAATTCAGCGGCAGAAAATGAACCAAGCGAAGCCCGGGACTGTCCCTGCAGCCGGCAATTAGTTTTGCTCCATTGCTCTCACCGAATTGCACCTGGAGAAGAAAAGCCTGGAAGTCTCCAATGATGGTTTGTGTAAGCTGGACCCCTTTTGGAAAGGCAGCACTCGCTGGACTTGCTGTGTGAAAAGCTCAGCCGCGTGCTCTAGCACTTTCTAATCAAACTAGAAAATTACTTTTGTTTCACTGTGACCTCTTGAAGCTCTGGATTGCACGGCATGTGGTTCACTGTGCAATGACTTGACTTCTGGGTGAAGATTAAAGAAAGAAAAGCTATTTTAATCTCACCTTCCAAATCAGCAGGTTTGGTACTACGACACTGCCTCTCCTTGAGCTCTGTTGAAACCTTTCACTTGTAAGGTTACATTCAACTGTGCAACGTGAGTGCTTATGAAGTTTCAGTGGTTTGTCCTGCGCTGGCTGTTAGAGCAGCCATAGGGATGAGACAGGAGTGTGGAATGTTGAAATGCCCACCAAATTATTGATTTTTTTTCCAAGTAAGATTAATTTTATCCTGTCGAATTCTTAAATATATCTTTAAAGTAGAAATGAGAACAGAAAGATTAGTTCTCATGATGCCGTATCATTAACTTTAGGAGAAAAAAACCTTTTTTCATTAAAACCCAAGAAAGTGTTGAATGGCTAAGATAGTTTTCTTCCTTTTCTTTTCTCCCTTTTTCAAATTATGGCTTGATTGGATTAGTTGCTAAGTTTGCAGTTGCTTCAAAAGAGATGCATCAATTGTCTCTAGAATTGTCAAGACGCTTATAAACACTTAAAATGCTTTCTTACAAATAAGTTGTTCTTCTGCTTCAAGTGGTTAATGGGACATTTGTGTTGGTAAAGAGCAATTGAGTTTATTTATTCTATCTTTACATAAATATGAAGTTTCTTTTCTAAATGAAGGGGACCTCAAGCTGAGGTTGCTTATTGCTTTCAGTTTACACTTCAGGTTTCCTCTGTTCACTTTGTACATAAAATATGAAGGATGCAATTTATTGGAGAGACAGAGTAAGGTATACCTTGGTTTTGCTTTTTTGACAACTCTTAACACCTTGAATGAATGAAGGTAAGTGACTGCTCTTCAAAACATTTTAATCAAAGTGTTACAAAACACTAAATGTGTCCTAATTGCCTAGGGAATTTTGAGAATTTATTTTTGTGAACGTTGTGTTGTAGCAGATTCCTTACCATACGGTTTCCTTAACACAGTTAGCAATAGAAATGGAGGATGTAGGTATGAAGACACTGGCAAATAGGTGTAACCACCTGGGCAGGAGCCTGAAGGAGCCTTTTTGCAAGAGAAGAACTGCTGTGGAACTTAACTCTCAGTTATTCCAGGCCAGGACACCACATTTCAGTCGCAACATTTTCCTTTGGTCTGGTGAAGGGGAGCCAAGGTCGGGGCCCTGGGAGGTGATGTGTTTGTTGAGCAAATTGCAGTTTTCTGGCACAAACTTTGAGTTAATATGACCAAGTTAAACTTAAGGACTCGGTGCTGCTGTATTTTGGGAAGTCTGTATTTGCTGTGGTGATTATTGTTGTTTGCTGTACTTTCTTGAAAGGCAAGTCATCACAAAAACAGAGTGGCTTTTGCACTTGCTGGTGAAGCTTAAGAAACAAGCAAGAGTCCTGTAAAGCAGAGATAGAGGAGTTGAAGCAGTTGTAGAACTCAAATATACAAAAAAGATGTTTGGGGAACTCGCTTCAGATACACAGGAAAAGACTTATTACAGACGTTCCACAGCCTTTCTAATCACACAGAAATATTTAAAACAACTAAAATGCCTTTCCAGAAATCTTCTGTTGCTGTCATGTCGCCGTTCTGTGTTTTGTTCTTCAGATGCTGTTGTTTTCCTGTCTCAGAAGAAGATTAAATTCTTGTTTAAAAGCAGAAAAGGTCCTTCTTGGAGAGAGGACAATTTAAAAATCGTGTTGTGTTTCTTATACATGAGAACACATAAGGAACAAAATCCAGATTTTATACTTTTTGGAGACTGCTTTTGAAAAACAACCTGGAAATGTTTTTGGGTCGAAGAGGGAGCAGCAGATGTGCCCTCCCTTCCTGGGACTGATTCTCTTAACAAGCACTTTACTAAAGACTTGTGGCTCTGGCCTTTGTCAGTTAATGATGCTCAAGTGTAATACAGTTTATGAATTGACCTAAAATGCCACGCATGGGAATGTTTCATTTCAATTTAATAGGACTTAGTTGAGACACTAAAATCTGTCATTGTGTATTCATACTGAGTTAAAACTATAAAGAGACATGCTAATTCAACAGAAATCCCAAAATCAGTAATTCTGAGTAATTCAGTATTATAAGTGTGTTATTAGTTTGGTAGTTTCAGGCGAGTGTAATTAAAAAAAATATCTTAGTCCCTCAAAGAGAGTTGACTAAGTGCCTGTTTTTCTATTTAGTTTTACTTTTTTGTTGCACTTTTAATGTCAGATATCCTGCTACAATCAAACCTCTGCCTTTGCTGTGAGTTTTGAAACATTTTCTATAAGTAATGAGAATTTGACATTCTAATAAATTATAAATTACAAAAAATATTCAAATTTTTAATTTAACATCTTCATTTGCTTACTGAGTCCTTATTCTCAGTGTTTAACTGTCATAGTTTGTACCAAGATGGTAACAGATCCTTAAAGAAGGCAGTTCAACAGAGGTTTCTAGCAAATGTCTATGAAATGCCAGTGGTGTGCACTAAAAAAAAAGGCATTAAAAATCGCATAAGCCGTTTTCCGTGTTAAAAGTGTGCCAGTGGGCACTTGAAAGTCATTGAGTGACTCAGATGGGCATCCCATTAAGTTAATTTTTCACTTATTTTAAAGAATTTTAGTTTTTTAAAAATAATTTTTAAATTGCTCTTTTTCAAATTATCTGCACTTCGAAGGAAGTCAAAGAGCTTTGGTTAAGAGCAGTTTTGTCCCTCTCCTGCTGAACTGTGCTGCTGAGCTACGCTGGCCTAATTTACTCGTTTAGGGCACAAAAAAATCTTGTTTCCAAATTAGGCTCAAATTCTCCTGTTTGCTTGGGTGTTTGGTTTTTTTTTTTTTGGTTTTTGCTTAAATGTTATTGCAGAAGGAGACACTCTCTCAGGATGAGGTGGTGGGACAGAGGAAGAACTTTCCATCTTTTGATTCCTCGTGAGAAAGGAACTGAAGTCAGTAGTTTAATTTGCATCTGCATTTTGGAAGCCACTTGTCATTCCTTCTTCACGTTATCTTTATGATTACATAGCATATGATTCAGTTTTAATAACGCGCCGCTCTTGAATCATACCCTTAAGCGTGTGTGTTTCGTTTACAGGATTTTGCACGGCTGGTGCAAACTAGGTGTTTTTTCTCTGTTTTTTGTGGTTCCATTGCTCTGTCATGACACGGGGAAGGAATTGGGAGGTCTGCAGAGCAAACAGTCACAGTGCAGAAAGATGCGGCTTTTCAGAAGGGGAGTTCTGGGTGCATTTACGTCAGGAGAGTTTCAAACTTCCCTTCCGTAGCAATGGTGATTCAGGTAGTGTTGTTAAGCTATATTGTCAGGCAGATTCCTTTGAAGCAGACTTCTTAATACTGGTTTTCATATCAAATGGTTCATAAGGAATGGACGGAGCCTTAGGAAAAATGAGATGCAGCGAGCCCATCAAAGGCTCTCGGGTCCAGAACATGTTAAGTGTGTGTTGAGATGCTGACAAATTTCTTGCTGTGGCATCGTTTTTGGAAACGTGTGAAATGAGGGGGCTGCTCCCAGCAATGGGGGCTGGCTGCGGCGCTTTGGGACTGGACCAATTCTCTTCAGATTGAGAGCTCGACTGATTCAATTTCCTTGTGCGTGCGGTGTCGTTCCCCTGCTTGGAACTGTGTGAATGTGGCTTTTGCCAAATTGCGTGTGGTCAGGATGGGTTGTAGACCTCAGAAGCAGGCTTTGAAACCTCGCAAAAAAAGGTATTTGCAGCAAAGTGCATGCGAGGGATGTCTTTATCTCTGATCGCCCGACGTGGTGTAGTTTTAAAGAAGGTGAACTCTTCTTTAGATGAGGTTAATACCCGTTCACTTAGGCTGTTAGATATCTATGCCACTCCACTTAAAGAAAAAAAAAGTATCTAGTGCCAATAAAACATTCTCCAAAAATAAGTATAAACCTAAAGCTGCCAATTGCTGAAACTGAGATTGGAAGCTGATTGTTGATTTGAATTGCCAAACAGATGAGGCTGATGGTGTTTTATTGGAAGCCTGTCAGTAGCTATCATTACTAGAAATCTGCGGCTTTTATAATCCTCTCTCGTTTTACTATTGGATTAATTTCAGTTCTCTGTCTCAGTCCTAATACATTGTGGCATGAATTTCTGAGAAAATGGGAAAAAATTGAGGCAAATATACTTTTATGCCCATTTTTAAAAGTCTGTGCAATTATTTCATTGATGCAGGGACCAAACACTTGTGTTGGCGGCCGACACTCGGCGTGGCAAGAGATACGCCTGATGCTGACTGTCTTTGTGATAAATCTGCTATATTCGCTTGAATTATGAGAGGCTTAGAACTGCATTTTTCAGAGCCTCGTTGACTTGGCATTTAATTTTACAAAGATTGTCCATGTTGAAATCAATGTGTCTACTTACAGCTTCTTTTTATCCAACAGACTAAGCACACCTAGACCATTTCTGTCTGGTGTTTTCTGGTTTTTAGCTTCTTTTGAGTCTAGTAGGTGAAAGATGGTGAAGTGGAAAGGGAAATGTAATTTGTAATTTATTATTTTTTTTTATCAGCGCTAAGAAAAAGTCTCCTTTATCCTTATCTCTCGATTTTTCTAGTTAGACACTACCATGGAAAGATGTCTACTTCCTTAATGCATAGAAAAAGATGTGAGTCAGAGGTCAGCTTCCTGCAGATAGAAGCTAATGAACCCATGTTGAAATAAAACTGTAACTATTTTATAGACTTCGCTTGTAGTTTTTTTGCTGTTATTCATTTTCCCTGCAGACATTGTGGAGCACGCAAAACCAACTGTCTTCCACTTTCTGGCACATGTTATCATTTAGTCTTCCATTTATAACCCCTAGAAAGAACCTGAGTCCTCCAACTTGGAAATCGAAGTTAGTGCAGTGTTCGATTTGAGCTTTTCGGAGCTGAGATCCCAAGAAACCAGTGTTATTTTTCCCTTGCTCTTGGGTTACGTGGAGATGTGGTTTGTATCAGTCTGGGTTGAGTGAGTTGTCCGGTGTTTGCTCTCATGCCCAGCCCTTAGGTGCCCTCAGTAAAGAGATGGGGAACTCTCTAAAATAAGAATCCTGCTCAGCTACCGGAGTTTGAAGTTGTGTTTTGTGGAGTTTGTGTTGTCTAGCACTGCAGCACATTTGAAAACCCGGGTGCGTGTTATCTTAAAATTAACGTGTCTCTGCTACCAGATTTGGAATTTGAGGTGTTTTAATCGAGCCATCTCCAGCTTGGTGTCTGAGTTTCTTCTCAGAGTTGCCTTGGCCATTGAGCGCGATGTGTTTGAAGCGCAGCGTTTCACCCTGTTCTGCCAAACGGCTTTGACGGCCGCAATGTGTCTCCGTTGTCTGAGGGAGGCCACGTCCATCTCTTTTATTATATATCGACTGTTAAGACTTGCGTGTAACACAAGTGGTATTAGAGGCTTCAAAATTTTCTGCTGAGGAAGACTGCGAGTGTGCAATTCTGAAGGAAAAAGCAGGAACCTTTGAAATGGGGTTGCCAGAGTTGAATAGCGCCTGTCTGCATCAGCTCGGTGTTTAAGTAATTTTTACTTGTCTGGAAGTGAAAGATTATTAAAGAGAAAAAGTGATGCCTTTTCTGTATGTGAATGGTTGACTAAAAAGCGGTATCATCAAAGAAACGACTTTTCTTTAGTCCTGCATTCAGTCAGAATCCAAATGGTCAAGCTAGAGGCACATCTACGTATTCAGTTTTTGGAGTGGCAGCAGCCTCATTTCGGGGCTGTATTTGAATAATGTGAAATCTGGCCAGGCTTAATTTCATCTGCCAGCAACAGTGAAGCCTTGGTTTGCGTGTTGGGAGGCAGGACAGAGTGTGTTTCTACAGATTTCGCTTCTGCAAAATGAGCTTCCCACTTGCTCCCCGTGGAAAAAAAACCTTTCAAGGTTTGGGTCACTCTTCCCGTTTGGGAGGGGTGCATTCTGCTGCTGCAAAAGGATGTATCCAGTACATGCTGTGATACCCTTTCCAGCTTCCTTTCCTTTGAGAATTGTGATACAGATGCTTCCTTTTGGGGATAGGAAACCCCTTCTGGTGGCTCAAGAGAAAAAAAATCTTCTTGTGTTTTTTTATAAGCTGCCTTCATTTAGAGTTGAATCTCTTACAGTCACGATTTAAAGATAGGTCTCCAAAAAGAACAGTTATGTCTGGTGGAGACTGTTGGTGTGGGATAGTGGTTTCTGGGACTGCCAGGCTAGAGTTATCTTGATCACATTCCACTAGCTTTAAGACTTTGTCATTGGATTTAATGGAAAAATAAACTTATTCCTGTCAACTGCAGAGTTGTTGTGAGCAGATCTGTATAAATCTTTGATCTCTTTGACAAGAAAAGGTTATCAGTGGTATCTGAAGAGCTAGCTAGAGCTGATGGATTATTTTGTTGGGTTTTTTTCCTGATGGCTCTGGGGTCACTGCTTGTGTGAAGGACTCTGAAGTCAGCAGCCTGGGGATGGTGTGGGAACACTGCTTTGGGTCACGCTCTGCGCTCTGAGGTTACTCTGCAGTGGCCAGAGTTGTTCAGTTGTACCATCTACATGTCCATTTATCGCTTCATTTTCTTACCCTCCTGCTAATGATCCTGTGCCCGTGCTCCACTGAGACTCTGTAGTTCGGCAGCAATGAGAGCAACACCGGGTGTGCTCAGCCCTGTGCGTTGGTGCTGAGCACTGGGGTGGGGAAGAGGCTGTGAGGACCTATTGTGTATGTTAAATCAAGTGTATATGTTCAAGTGATAAACTGTCTCTTCATTTGGTACGAGTGTTTATGCAGGCTGCTCGTTTTGAAGAATTAGGCGGTGTTGACTCTGCGTCTTTTGAGCCGGTTCAGGGGTTAAAGTGGACAGTGGTGAGATGCTGCGACTTGGCTGGTGATTCCAGCACACGGCAATGGCTTTAGTAAAACGGGCTTTGATGTGAGCTGGGCAGGATGTAACCCGGTGTTGTTCTAAGGAGCCGCACCAACTTTGGCCTGGTGAAATGGCTTTATCTGCTTTTTGTGAGACTTTTTTTTTTACGGTTGTGTATGGAACAATTTTAAGCAATGATTTGTTAAAAGTTTCTATTTTATTTCAATTGTAGGACACCTGATGATCTCTCGAAGCAAATCGTGGCCCTGCAGCAAAGGGAGCTTATGCTGAAAGAGCAGAACTCCACCATCACAAACAGGTAAGTGATACCAATAGTGGATGCTGGTTGCACGACACTGCTATAATATATTAAAGCTTATAGAAAGAAAACAAGGACCGCAGCTGGAGAAGATGGCTTTTTAGATTTCCCTGCTACTCCATGGAGCCTTCTATGCTACCACTGTCTCATGTTGATGAAGAGTTTTTTTGCTTATGTAAATCGTTGCAGGAAGATAAAAAATGAAGAGCTGTGGGAGGATGCGATGAAGAGTTTATCCAGCTTTATTTTATGAGCTAAAGTGTTTGCAAGGGGAAATAAGCAGCTTTCCCAGACCATCTCACCTGGAAAGAGAAAGTCACAGCAAAATGTGCAAAATAGTTGTCTGGGTGTGGGAAGGGAGCAAGAGCCCTGAGGGCTGTGATTTCACTGATTGTATAGATTTGTATAGATAGCGATGGAAAAGTGTGTTTGCAGTTTTGGTGGCAAAGTGCTGCTAGGCTTGAGAGGAGCAATCTGTTTATAGAATGAAATATGTATTTGAAATTAGAGGGTGTTTAGGCCTTTGCTCTGGTGTGGGAGTGAATATCTAATAGCGGAAATGAATTTGTCTGCCAGAACTGAACTTTCCAGACTGCATTGGTTACACATGGCATTTCTTAACGTGGTTGCGTAGCGTGCGAGAAAGCGCTTCTTATTATTGGTGCGCGGATTCTTGCTTTTCACGCTGTTTTATTTTCTCGTACTAGGAGCCTGTTGTCTGTTCTTCTTAGAAACAATACCTCTTGGAACTGTTTGTATCACCAAGATATTAGCTGACTTGTCTAAGTAGCAGAAGCATGGAGAATTTCAACCTTTGGTGTGAACGTGTTGGATGTAAAGCAGTCAAATGACTGCGTAATTGAGTGCTGGACAAGCACTCTTAGTTTGTCTTGGGCTGCGTTCGCTCATGTGTCTCCTGAGGTCCGCGGTTGATTTTTGGTTCAAGAGATGATCCTGTTCTGGGCTCTGTCTTACCGATGATGGGCAGGAATCAAACTGGATGTTAAAAGCTTCGTGTGTGGTGCTGCTGTTAACAAAACTGTTTAGTCAGTTGTAAAATTGTTAGCCGAGTGTGAATTCCCACGAGTGCAGCCGGCCAAATTGTTTTGTGGTTTTTGCTAAGAAATTTAGAGGGGAAAAAAATTCTCACAGATATAAAAAAGACATTTCATACATTAAAAATAAACCAAGCAAATCTTCAAGCCCACAGTTGATCAAATGATCAAATAAAAGAATGATGATAATGTCTGAGTTATTGATTTTTATATTTTTTTCCTAGCTGCTCCTCACAGCCTGTCACATAAATGCTTTTCTAAATTTATTAGTGGCCAAGGGGAACCATCTGTTGAAAAAGCAGCCTTTTGGTAGTGCCTGTTCATGCTGGATGTAATCGTGCCAATTTAGTTTAAAAATAAAAACATGATTAAGATTACTTTTTGATTTCAAGTGAAATGGGCTGTAAAGCTGCTTAAATTAAAATTCTAACATTTTCTTGATGCAGTGCTGTGTGTCATTTCCAAAACTGATAATTTCAGCTTTCTTCTGTCACATACCTTATTCTGTCTTAAAATGCAGGCAATAAGATACATTTTTAAAAACCTATCATTACAGATGATTTGAAAGTTCCCAGGAGAAGGTCTTGAGTCTTTGGAAATAAAGTGTTGTTAAGAAGGCAAATCTAATTTTCTCTTTTCCCTGAATGACATCTAGATTTAGCTGATGGTGTTCTCTTTTATTTGTTTCATAATTGTGTTCAGAATGGCCCGTGCATTACAGTAACTTAATATGTGATCGTGACTCCCTCTAGTGATTGAGCCCAGCACTTATTTAGTTTTCTATTGTTTTTTTCAGCTACAAGTTCTTTTGCCCTTAGTTGAAATATGTTAAGTCTTCAATGCTGAGAGTGCTTTGTTTGATGGATAGCCAGTGGTTGTGTATGGAGCAATGTGACTACAAAGTCAAAAGAATTTTTGCCCAACCTAAGAACCTTTGTTTGATTTTCTCCATTAAAATTAATGATTTGGCAGATGCTTAAGAAAACATCATCCTAAGTTGGCGTCTGAATTTATTTTTTGGCAATGAGGTGGAGAATCGCAGGCAGTCCTGGCTTACCAGTTGCTATAGTGCAAATCCAGTTTAGTAGCAGAGGTCTGGGCGTGGTGTTAAAGATGCTGATCTGAGGCTCTTCTCTCAAGGGCTGATATTGAGTGTTTGTTCACTGTATGTTTTGGTCATCACTGAGCTTTTAAACACAGGCAGAAGAGTGTCTGGAAGGTTTTGGTTTGTTTTTTTGCAAGCTGGGTATTCTTTCAGTCTTTATACTGCAGTTGTTTTATTGGTTTTTATTCCCAGGTACCTTCCCCACATTGTTTCATGACTGTGATAGACACTTGCCAGCTACTGTTTGTCTCACAATCTAACAAATAGTCCCCAGTCTCTTTCTGATAGGAGATGATGCTTGGTGTTGGAGTGGGATTTAATTGCTAATGTAGCGCATTTTAAGCAGGACTTGACTTCAGAAAACAAACCAGGCATGGAAAAGGTGTCACAAGGGAACAATTTGCTGGGTAGGGTCCCATCCGTTTCGGTAAAACTGGAGACAGATCTGGCTCGTCTGTGTCCTTTAGTTGATCTAGAATGGAGAGTTATGGTACACAAACACACTGGTGACGCTTTCAAATGCATACGGCTTCACTAAACAGGCTAAATTTACTTTGTCTCATTCTTCCGTTCTTGAACTGCTTTCCATTTATTACAGTATATTTTTTAGAGTGGGTGTTTCTGTTATTAAGAAGGCAGTAGAGGTCATCACACCACAGAAAAGCCACATCGCCACTCTTGCACCGAACACAAACAGCAACTCGCTTCTCTCCGCAACTTCAGGATTGCTGAGTAATGTAGCTGCAAGTGCCATTAATAGCGCGTGATGGAATCTCACCCCTGTTGTGGAGCGTGTTGCTACAAGTTGTGTAAATGGAGTGAATTATACTTTCAGCAGGAACAGTGGGAAGTGTCGTGGAGCTCTGTAACTGCAGAACAAAGATAACAATCCAAAGGTTTAAAAGTTCAAAAGAAGATTGCTTAGGGCCACCTTGATAGCATGGAGTAAGGGTAGCTGCTCTGCTGTTTAAGAGAAGCGAAGGAAGGAAAGGTGTTTTGTTAGAGAGTAAATTAAACCATGCAGCCATCGTCAATTTAAGAACATTTTCCTCCCGGGATTGTGAATGCTATAGGTGTGGTGTGTTGAAATGTACTTTTTCAAGAAGAGTTGATAGTTGTAGCTTGTAATACGGAGAGTTGGCCAAGCGGTTTATAAGCTTTTGTCTTATGGAAAAATTCTCCAGTAGTTATGCAATTTCTTTTAAGTGAGAAAACTTGAGTATTTCTTTTTTCAGCACCCTATCTGCATATGTGGAGTCTCTGGAGAGACTTCTGAACTCAATCCTGGCAAAGCAGTCTAGAATTGGAAATTTAGGGGAAAACTGCCCTTCTCGGCGATGTTGGCCTCTGAGATGGCTAAGGATGAAGGAATGATGCTGCTTATGGTTTGATCTTCACTTCGATTCTGAAAGACAGGCTACAAAAATGTTCTTTGTTTTGGCTACTTGCCCCTCCCAAAGTGATAATTTCTTTTCTACTCTTGCTCTTGTTATCTATGTGTAATATTGACTTTGGACCATTGAGGTGTCTTGTAGGAAGTCAAATCCAAGGAAAGACATAAGTTGGTACTGAGCAGGACGAAGGACACAAAGTAAAATGGAAGAGCAGTAAATCTTTGGTTCTGGTGTTGGGATCCAGGAGCTGATGGCTTATTCTCATCATGGAGTGTCAGAAACCCAGCCATGTGTTTTGACATATTGTTTCATGTGTGAAAAAGGATACCTAGAATACGTTTGAAAAAATATTTTCCTTCTCCAAGTGCTCACAGAGTTCTGTTAAGACACATGGTTGTTTACCACCTTTATTTATATAAATCACATAAAGCTGATTTACCCAAACACCTGCTGTGTGTGTTGTCACTTAAAAACGAAATAAAAAAACTAAACCATTGAAGGCTGGGGAACGTAGATTGCAAACTGAACAGAAAATGCTTTTGAGCTGGGCAGCAGGGATCTTTTAAAATTTAAAAAAAAAAATAGATGAATGAATGATGATAAGCTCGGAACCGTCCATCTCCATAAGTGCTGTTAGCTCAGAAGTGTGTCGTAAATCTATTGCCCATCTCTTTTCCTTGGATGTCCCAAGGAGTGTCAGTCACAAATATAAATAGAGCCTGTCAGGCTTCTTCCCCTCATCTTCTGGAAAGTTGGACAGAAGTTTAATTACAGTGAAATGTCTTTTATCTGACAGAGAGAGAAGTGCTGGCTTTTTGATAGGCTTTATGAGTTATTTTGTGATCAAAAGAAGCACTTAATGTCTAATATAGGACAAGGTAGGGATTTTTTTTTTCTTCTCTTGTTCATCTATATGGCACATTGCACCTTGATTTATATGTGCTGGTGTGCGTGTACCTAATACCAGACAAATGTTTATTCACAGTGCTTCAGGGCAATATTAACTGCTGGCAGGTTCTGCATTCATTTATAGAGTAATATTAGGAAGAAATGACTAGTAGGCATTGCTTTTTCTTTTCTCCAAAATGGATCTTTCATGCATTTTTATACCAGGCGGTAGTTGATAGTGTCCCATTAAGTGACCAATCTACTCTCTCCAAATAAATATATTCATATAGTAAGCTCCCAGAGCAACATCTGGTTATTTGTGATTCTAACGTGGTAGACACAAAGCTTTTCTGTATTTTTTTTTCTATTGTATAGTTAATCCTTAGCAGAAAATAGGAATGCAAAAAATAATTTAGCAAAGACATTGACTTCTCCTTCCAATTCAATATACATGGGATTTTGCCCAGACCTTTGCTTTTCATGGTTGTGCCTTTTTTAGCCTGATTTCCTGAGGAAGTTGAGCCTTAGTACTGAGCTTTGTGTGCGTACGTAGATGAGATTGTGCTTACCCTACACTTTTGAACTTGCTGGTTGTCTTCTGTTACGTTTGGCAGGCGGTAAAGGTCTCGAAAATAATAAATTCCTGCAGGTTTAAGGAAAACGAGTCTCCAGCTCCGGGAGAAACGTCCTGTTGGTGCAGCTGGAGGTCGTGCCCTGCTGGGTATCGGAGCCCTGCAAGAAATGTGCCATTGACCATAGGTCTCTGGTCAGAGATCAAACCTTGAGACCGGCAGCGAGTGAGGGCTGTTCTGATACCCCGGTAATATCACAATCCGTAATTTCTGCTGTATCGAGTTCTTCAAAGGCTCGTGGTATTTGATAATCCTGTGGTAATGTTGGTATCAGTATCATTTTCATGGTATGAGAAATGGATGTCTGTTCGAGTCAATATTGACCTTTGGAGAGAGAAATCCATGGGAAACCAGATTTTTGAAGCTCATGGAGCTAGCCTTTTTCTGTTTAGGCTTTTCCTATATATTTTCTTTTAAAGAACAGCCTACAGGGGACAGGCAGAGCTGTAATTGTGTTGTCTTTTCAGCCCGGAGCTCTGTGGAAACTGTGTAGTGCAAAACCAGTAAAAATATTTGTTTCTTACCTTATATTTGCCTGTGATTCTTGGAGAACATTCAAGGAGAATCTGTGGAATGCCTCTGTTCAGTGCTCTGGTCACTTTTAATGATTAAAAAAAAATAAATGTAGAAACTGTTTAACTCTGTTCTTAGTGCTCCTCTGGAGATGCTGAGTCAGCATTCCGTTGGGTGTCCAGGCAGAAAAATGTGTAAAAATAATCACTTAATTTGATAGGAAGCATAGAGTGTAGTTGATGGTGTGTTGTACAGCAGGCACTCCGTGTTTCAACACGGAGCTGCATTGTAAAAGTAATGGAAAGAGAAATCTGCCTGGCATTTCTTCTGAATGTGGCTCACATCTGCACGATAAATCTCTCCCTTCTGTGAGAGTAAAATTCCTAAAAATTCTATGTGAAATAGATGTATGTTAATACTGGTCTAGAGTTCTCAGAAACTAGAATGAATATTTAGACTCATTGAAGTAATTTGAAGTAAAAACTTATTATCTATATTCATTTTTCATATTCTTTCCTTTTTAGCAGAGAGATGCTATGAACAAACTAATGATTTACGTGCGGCTGGTGGGCTGAAGGAAGGGCGCCCCACGTCCGTGTTATATTTGTGAAATGAATACAAAGGGAGAAATTATAGACTCGGCTATGCAGTAGGCAGCAGTACAAAAATACTCTGCTTTGAAACTAGCACTATTATGTAGAATCTCGAATTCAGCCTGTCGCCAAGCTTTGTGTAGAGCTCTGGGAACTGTAGTGACTTACGATTTCCAGTGCTCAGGGATTTGTCTTTTATTGCCTCTGCAGTGTGGCAGTGAGCCTTGAAAAATTGTATATGAGTTGGAAACAAGGAGAGCCCTTCGGTTTGGTGGTACCTTTAGAATCGGTGTTGAAGTCGTAAGGATGGTCGCTCGGATAAGGGAGAAGACCAAGTCTGGACTTGGTTTCTGGAGAAGCTTTGTGTTTGTTTGGGTTCTGCTGAGTCACTTGATACAGTGACCTGAGTGTCTCGTATTCACACGCAGATCCAGAAAACCACACGAACAAAAACATCTCTATATATCCTGTTTAGTCTACACTTCGTTATTTTGAAGGCAAATAAAATACGTTAATTCCTATGTGGACCTGTTAAGAATTTTTTTTTGTTCCCTTCTCCACCAAAAGCATGTGATACACGTTTGTTTCTTCCCATACGGTATCTTAAAATTATAATAGTGGCCATGGCTCTTGAACTGTGCCTTTGAGGTGTTTTACGGTAAGTCGTTACCAGTCAAATAAGGTTGTGTAGAACCAGTTTGTCTCTTGATTTGTAATGCTGGAGCTGCTGGAAGTTTGGCAGAATGCAATATGAATTTTCTGTCTTTTTACATTCGTGTACTCAAATACCTGCTGTAGTTTCCCTAATACCGGGGGTATTGAAGACTATGGATTTTTCTGGAGTATTTTAGGATGCTCTTAATATTGTTTATTTAAAACAGACTGATGGTTTCCCAGGGCTTTGGGGAGAGTGGGGACAGCCAGAACACACTGAGGCGTTTTACCAAGGTAAATGTGAATTCTGTAGGACTTTGTAACTGCTGTGAAATAGTGTCACTTCAAATGCTGCACGGAATACTGTTATGTCTAAAAAATAGATTTTCTGGGCTGGAACATCTCAATCAGTTGATCATATCTGCACATAAACTTTGTTCAGCTCTATAGCTAATTGCTCGTTTAACAATTTCTCATTTGGATCACATCAGCTTTACTGCATGACTTCTTCAGCCTGCTATTATTGGTATTTTCCTTATCTATTTTCATTTTAATATTCTCTATGTCTGCTTGTATGCACATGTGAGTGTACAGACCATAGTGCAATGGAGTAAAGGAGGAAATACTCTAAGGATATAGCTGTTGGTGGGGAGAGGGCATTTTTAGTCCCTAATGTCAAAGTTTTATCATCTATACAAGAGACACACTGATTGAAAAGTTCAATAAAAAATAAGCTGCCTTGTCTTTTTTAGCTGCGTAAGGCAAAAAAACCCTGTCATAAATTGCAGCCAACCCTCCCCCACCAAAAAGCAGCTTTCTTTTGCTGCTCTGAAAGTTAAATGACTAATGTGCATAATTTATTTGAGCATCTGTGCTAAAAACTTGCATACCAAGTTTGAGTTCAATGTGATCAACAATGGCGAAAATTAGGATTTATCATGGAAATGCTGACGGATGTGAACATGTGTAGGCTAAACCGGTGCCTGACAAACCTTCTTATTGTGCAATGCTAATGGTGAAACAAATTTTTTTTTTTTTTTTTGCTGTAATTGCATTTCCTGCTCCCCCCACCCTGTTTAATTTTCTCCTTTTCAAGTCTGTTGCTTTTAGTTGCACTTCATGTTTGGATTCCTGCTTTTTCTGAAGTCTGCATAAAACCTCCGAAGTTGTCTTGGGATATTTGGAAGCGTAAGATGGTAAGGAGGAGGTGCAGGGGGAGCGAGGGGGGGACGAGCATCCCCAGGTCTGGCTGCTGCTTTGCAGTAGCGGGCTGGGAACAGAAGATGGTGCTGGCAGCCTTGGCAGCTCCTCTGTCTTCCCTCCCCTCCTCCTCCACCTTTTCTGCCTTGCACAGCCAGGGTGCTGTCACCAGGATTATAAATTCTGGAGCCAATTAGCTAAAAAATGTTACAAGTGAAGGGAAAGGAATGAAAAGCTGTGGAATATCTTGAGGTGAAAATGCCCATCGTGGAAGCTCTCCCTG
The DNA here is from genome assembly GCA_013399365.1 of Pampusana beccarii. NCBI lineage: Eukaryota > Metazoa > Chordata > Aves > Columbiformes > Columbidae > Pampusana > Pampusana beccarii. The sequence continues at coordinate 1,547,529 of VWYH01007421.1, read as the reverse complement.
TGAATTGCTCCGATGTAGCTTTTTTACCGCGGCTTGTGTGCAGCTTTTGGTGAGGTACCAGATACTTCTGAGGCATCTGGTTTAGGAAGGGGTGGGTGGTTCGGAGGGGTCAGGCACAGGGGGACAAGGCAAGGCCTTCGTAGGAGATTGTGATGATAAATAGTGACTGGAAAGCTGCCTGGCAGAAAGGGATCTGGGGTGTTGATTGACAGCCAGTGTGTGCCCAGGTGGCCAAAAAGGCCAACAGCATCCTGGCTTGTATCGGGAGTGGTGTGGCCAGCGGGACCAGAGGAGAGATTGTGCCGCTGTACTCGGCACTGGTGAGGCCCCACATTGAATCCTGTGCTCGGTTTTGGGCCCCTCATCGTAAAAAGGACGTTGAAATACCAGAGAGAGCACAGAGGAGGTGACGGAGCTGCTGAGGGGCTGGAGCACAAGTGTGATGGAGCGGCTGAGGGAGCTGGGGGGTTCAGCTGGAGAACAGGAGCTGAGGGGAGAACTTATCGCTGTCTGCAACTGCCTGAAAGGAGCTTGGAGCATGGAGGGGGTTGGTCTCTTATCCCCAGTAACAAGCGATAGGATGAGAGGAAATGGCCTCAAGTTGTGGCAGGGGAGGTTTAGATTGGATATCAGGAAAAAATTTATTCACAGAAAGGGTTGTTGGGCATTGGAACAGGCTGCCCAGGGCAGTGGTGGAGTCACCATCCCTGGAGGGGTTTTAGACGAGGTTCTTAGGGACAGGGATTAGTGCTAGAGTGAGGTTATGGTTGGACTCGATGATCCTGATGGTCTCTTCCAACCGAAATGATTCTATTCTATTCTAGGTCTTCTGTTAAACATTGGAAAGATCCTGAGGGTGGGTTTGTGCCTTGACAGTGTTTCCTCATTTCCCTATCCTTGTCCTCAAGATTTCTTGATGAAGCAAATGTATTGATTTATTTAATTTTTAAATTTTTTTTTTTTTTTTGCTTAAACCATACAAGAAAGACTGTAGTAGGATCTGACATTCAGATGGCCCTTTGGGGCTGGATGCTTGGTCAGAAGGCTTAGGCATTGTACTCTTTCATAGTTCAGAACAGCGTTCCAGCAAAATGTAATTTCCTTTCTGTCATATTTTATGTATGGACTGTTTTTACATATTTTCAATATTTAAAACAACGTTCACATATTCATAAGTTTTAAAATATGTTCTCACTGTTAAGAGATGGAAATCAGTAAAAAAAAAAACACCACCACAAAGCAAGCCCCAAACCACCACAAAAATCCCAACGAAACCCCCACAGCAACCCCCCCCAGATTTCCTTCTATTCAAGCAACAAAAATCAAATTCTTTTGAGTGGAATAACTATTGAAGAGGCTTTCTGTTTCTCAGCCAGAGAAAGCTTTTGAAATATTTATGGAAATAAACCAAAATGTGTCCCTTTCTGGCTGTACCAATAAGGGACTATCAGATCTAGCCAATGCAGTTGCAGTGCATGGAGTCCAAAGTGTCTACTACTAATAGTGAGTGTATGTTTTAAGAAAACACTGTGAGATTTTGGTTTTGTTTAAACTGCGCTCTACTGCCCAAGTAGCACATATCCATGGGTTATCCTAATGAAAAAAATTCCCTCTCTTCTTTCAGCTTGCATTGCAGGCAAAAATCATCACCAAGGCAATGCATTAATTGACTCTGGCAAACCCAATGTATAATTTATGTTGATGCATCTTTACTTAACAGCAAGACTGAAGTCACTTTGCAGCCCTTTCTGTTGTGGCTGGAACGTGGAGCGGTGCTGCCCCCATCCCCTCCTGCTCAAAGAACCTGAATCCTGTGCCACCCAAGGTACAATTGCAACACAGGTTGTCTGGCTCTGCCACACTCCCAATTTATTGAGTGAACTGCTCATCTGGGTCTTATGCCTTGGTTTTCATCCTACGAATGTTACACTGGTATAAGAATTGAAGCTTCTTGCAGTCAGCCTGTGTTTTGGTGACTCACAGAAGAATCAGCAAAGCAAGGTTTGTAGGGAGAAGTAAAACCTTTTATTAGAGCAGCTGGCAGGATTAGAAGACAGACGTGTTTGGGCACGCAGCCAATCCTCAGATCTGATACAGAAGCAAAAGCCTTCAAGATAAATGCAGGTTGAGAACAATTGCTCCGAGTTTAACTTGATTAATCAATTAGACCGTTTGAGAGAGAAGGTGGTGGGCACGCGTGGAATGGGGGGAAGTGTTATATCAAACAGAAGAGACGAAAGAGCTGTTGGCAGCTGGGCGAAGAGACTCGGTCTAAATCGTTCTGATGCATGACCAGAGTTTCCGTACTTGGATAAGACAAACAATTAGTAGTATGAACTTTCTCCATATAGGAGGAGCTTGGAAGTAGAAAGACACCGTGTGTCATGTTTTTGCTGGAGTCATATACCAGTAAATACTGTTTCACTGGCTCAGCACGGGTATGACAGACTTGCGATTAAGGGGCTAGGACTTCAGTTTTCTATTAACCAAAAATATTATTTTCTATACTGTCAGTGAAGTCACTTTATTGTGTTGTTTGACTCACCTCTGCTGGGCACTCAGCTGCAGCAGCAAGTCTGAACCTGCCTGTGCAAGGACTGTTGAATGAGTTTTGCTTCATTTGTCCAAATGTGTTCTGGGATAAAGTGCTTTTCCTGAGGCGCCGTATTTCTGCTGCTTATGCTTGTGGGTACCGTGGGCTGTGCTGAGGCTGGGAAGGGCAGCTGTAGTTCTCCAGGGGGTATTAGTGTTGTGGCAAAATCTGTTGGCAATTTTGAGTAACCATTTGGATTTCATAGGACAGCAGAGTGTGACTTTACAAAAAAAACCCAAACAAAACTGTGTACTTATTAATAAAAGGGTACCTGTGCTGCCTGTCTCATCGTGTGGAGCAGTGCACAGCCATGGGTGGTAAGTCTCTAACTCACCTATTTGAGAGTAATGTAATTTCTTCTAACAGTGTGTCAGGCTTTTCTTTCCTGATAACATCCAAAAGGGAAGAAAATACTAAGAATTGCGATTATAAAAAACAAGCAACAGTAAGATGACCTGGGGCAAAGTGGTGCCTAAAAATACTTGATGTTTTTAGGCTAATTACGTTTTATATTTCCAATGACCTTTTGGAAAACTTTCATTTGCATGAATTGCAGATGCCTCCAAAGAAATGCCTTCATGCAAAGAGAAAATGCGTTCCAGTCGTCTCCTCAAAGCGAGAACGCAGGTCTGCTGTCTGTGGAATGTGCCCTTTGTCAGAACTGCAGAACATGCTTGTTCTCAACTGCAGGAGGAGCTTTTCCTGGTGGACAAGATGAGCACCCAGGCTGTGTCGTCTTACAATGGTAGGGGCTCTGTGTATAAACAGCAACACAGAGACATTATTGAACTTAGAGAGGAAATATTCGTTAATACTTAAAGGCAGAGGAGACATAAAGTCCTTCTGACTCCCTTGGGAAATTTGTGGCTCAGTGGCAGACTTGTGACTGCTGAAGTATGGACCTTGTTTCAAATGCACTTGCCAAGCACAAGGCAGAAACTCCTCAGTTTTTGCAAGTTTTTAATTAGGATTTTTTGAATTTTGTCTTGAAGTAGTTACTTCACCTCTTCCCTGAACTGATGCTGAACGTCTTGAACGTATAGGAGAGTAAGGCTGGGTGAAGTTTCAGTAGTTTCTCTTTTCCCATCCTCTGGAGACCGTTGTCTGATTCTTGAATGAGAAGCGAACGTGAGCGAGAAGGGCAGTGGCAGCTCGCAGGTGATGCAGCTGTCACTGGGGCCGGCAGAGCCGCGCCGGCCTCCTCGTAACCCAGCGGTCCTGCTCGGACAGCCGCAGACTTCACCGGTTTTGATGTTTTAAACATAAAATGAGTGGCATCTTTTGTTAACGTGTACAGACCTGGCAGAAGTTCCTTGTGTCCTTAAAGACCTGAATCAAGCCGAGGAGTCAGTGTAGATGCTACCGTGTTTGATCAGTTTTTAATTAGTTTTCTTCACAGTCCTTTTAAAGGCTGAGTTCCTTCTCCAGTTACCTTACTTCAGGAAAGTGTGAGAGCATCGTTCTGCTGCAAGATATGAAGCCACATTCTAGAAACATGCCCTGTTTAGAATAGTGCTTTGGGTCTCAGGGGTTTGCATCCTGAAAGAAGTCTTTTATTAACCATATCTCCAAATACAAAACTTTTTATTGTAGCAGAGGTAATAACTAGTGTAAGGCTGGCTGCATCCAACGTGGTTCCTTTTTGGGGGTTCAAAAATAAACAAATCTTCCTAACTGATGATCTGAATCGCCACCTGTCCAAAGAAAGGTGGTGAAAAAGAGAGAAGAATTGGGAGACATCGTGAAATCCATGACACTGTGTGGATGGAGACGGGGAGACTTGTGTAGGACCGGGCTGCAGAAATATTCAAAACTCAGTGGACCTTTGGCAGCAGTTTTGTTTCCAGCTCTGTTTTTGACCCAGGCCTTCTGTGTGATGTTGAGCAAGTCAGTGATCTGTCCTTGTGGCACTGAGAGTTAACAAGGCCTATGATAATATTTGCTAAAGCATATATTTTGTTACTGCTTGTGCAGGGCTTTCCAAAAGTGCAGTTTGTGTCACCTGTAATTCCTAAAGCTTTTGCCTGTGCCCCAAACAGATTTTTCAAATTCTGCGTAACATAAGCATGTTATAAAGCAGTTGAATTTTGTTTTGCCCTAATCGTATTTGTATCCTGTTCATTAAGTAGCGTCCTATTAAGAAAACTGCGAACCCTCCTAAGGAGACAAAGAAGCTGGCATTATCTTGTGGTTCTGGAGCAGGTTACCATGCAAGGAGGCCTCACCGTAGTGTCCTGGGCGGTTTGTGCGTGTGCTGTAGGAATGGCAGAGGGGCAGGAACAGTCCTGAGAACAGCTTTGTTTTGGCGCTGCGACAAGACTTTGTGACAGTCGGAGTTTTGCTGTGAGTTTGCTGGTTTGCTTTACACGTCGTGATGGCGTGTATATCAAGTGAATGAAAGAGTCGGTAAGGTAGGGAGGAATAGAGACCGGTCTGAAAATCGTGCGTTCCTACTCCACTTTCTGCAGAAAAGAGGTGGAGCGCGAAGTGAAGCAAGCACGGCATTGCTGCCAAACCAGCCGCAGCTGAGCAAAACCACGTGAGAGTGTTGAGTAAATCATCAATATTTCAGATCACCACTTTTATAAACAAATTTTAGAAAGCGAGAATGAAAACCTGAGGAAACAATGCAGAAGAGGGAGTCTGTGTGTGTTGGTGTCCCTGGAGCCCCTAGCAGGCAAGAGAAAAGGTTGTTTGAATTTTAAATTGATTTAAATTCCTTTTGATTTTACAGTCCGTGCCTGTTCCGTGTATATTGTCCCTGGAAAGTGAGCAGAGGATGGTTAAGACTCCCTTATTTTTATGCTTGGCTAATTTTATTGTCCTCCTGTATTTCCTATCTGTAAATGTTACAGACTCTAATACATTTAAACTGGTCTTCATATAGTAGGTCATAAAAACCAAAGAAACGAGAGGTAGTGACCACTGCAGTGATGTTTTTAGTGCAGGGAGGATGCTTGCAAGTCACTGGAAGGCTTAAACTGAAACTCCGGGATCATCTGCTTAGTGAAGACAGTTCAGAAATAAAAAAACCTGTCACAGCTGAGAGTGAATTTCATTGTTAAAAAATTCCTCCTTTTCCTTTCATCTGAAGAGCTGGTTTACGCTTTGAGGCATCAATCCAAGTGTGAAGGGAGTAGGGAGGCTCGCTTTCTTTTCATAAAAAGGTTCAGCAAGTTATTTTATATATAGCTATACAGTGTAAATTATATATATAGCTATTATATGATGTAGCTCAGACCCTTCATAGCTGACTGCTCGTTTTTAACCAAGAGCTATGAATGGACTCGTCTTTATAACTTCTGAGCTACGAGAGACAAATGCATATACTGGTGCTATTCCTGCAAGCTCTAACACGTCACGAAGGATTTTTTGCTTTTGCAAATGGAGCCAAATGATGAAAACCATTGGAAGCTTGTTCATACCTTCCTGCCTGGCTTCCGAAAACAAAGACCCTTGCCTGGGAGGATTAAGCCAGCAAGCCCTGTAGTCCAGGGATTCTCTGTCCAGCCCAGGACTGGGTTACAGATGTAGAGATGAAGAACAGTTCTAGTTTTCCTATTTATTGTGATTATTCTTCCTGCAACTCATAAATCTTTAAAAATCTGATTTCATACATCTGCTTTCAGGTGAACAATTACTCCTCCTGCATTTTAAAGCTAAAATAGCTTGGGAAGATGGGCAGTTACTGAAGGATGCTTCCATGGATACGTTTGACATTTCTTAACTGCTGAGTATTTGGCTTTTAAACTTCCCTCAGAGAGCGGCAAGACTGGTCTCTCTGATCTCCACGTGGGTCAGAACTTCATTTAATACCTTTTGACATTAAAACTGTTTGAGAACTGGTGCCTGTGGTATTGTCTGTTAGTTCTGATTTCATCACAGCTTAACAGATAGTAGATGTCCCTGTAAAATGTTTGTGATGATTTCTGCAAGTGACAACTTCAGTTCCCACGTCACAAACTTGTATCTCTTAGCAGCCGCTTTATACCAAGCTCTGCATCCAGCACAAACTGGGAGCCTCAGAAGTAAACGGAGGTTGGAAAATCTTTTTTGGAGCCTTTACGCTATTAGAATAGGGACTGTTTGTTTTGCTGCAAAAAAATTTCTTCCCGGAAAGGGCTGTGAGGCATTGGAACAGGCTGCCCAGGGCAGTGGTGGAGTCACCATCCCTGGAGGGGTTTAAAAGACACATAGATGAGGTTCTTGGGGCCATGGTTTAGAGGTGGACTTGGCAGTGTTACATTAATGGTTGGACTCAATGAGCTTAAAGGTCTTTTCTACCCAAAATGATTCTATGATTCTGGGAGCCAGCACAGATTTGGTTTGGTGTGCAAAACAGGGATCCCATGACTCATTCAGCTTCGTCTCCATCTAAACAAATATCTGAACAGCTAACCTTTTCCTTCTTTTAAACCTACATTATTTTTCCACTTCTCCTTGATTTCCACAAAAAAATTAGCCTTGACTGTCTGTGTTCTTGTGTAAATTCTACATCATGTTGCGTTTGGGTTCTTGCACCTTTAACTGTTGTTTCAAAGATAATGGGAAGGAAAAGGTGCCCAATTTGCTGATCTTCAAAACCCCCAATTTTTTCTCTTCTAAAAGCTTGCAGCTTTTTATTTTTTTAAAACATTCAGGTTGTGCCTGCCATCTTTATGGAAGATGCTATTTGACCAGAAAAATCAGTAAACTTATCATGTAACTTATAAATAGACGAAACTTCAACAATTTGTGGGCTTTGCGTGACTATACCTATTCTCCAGTGTATGTTAGTATGGTAGTTCACAATTAAATAGAGTTGGAAAGAAATCTGTCCTTATTACAAGGGAGCCTTATGTCTCTTCCAGATTGACATTCTGCCCAACAGAACAGCTGATGCGGCATCTCAGAAATGCAAAAATAATCAACCCCCCAGCATTTAAAGTCAACAAATCTTTTTTCTATGTGCTTTCCTTTTTGCCGATGCTGCTGTTTTATTAAGGTTCTTCTCCATAAGTGCGAAGGTCAGTAACTTACTATGAAAATTTGTTCTAAAATTATGAAAATCCACATCTAGGATATAGCAGTTTAGAGAAATCATGAAGTATTGTAAGACTTGTGCTAACACTAGCCAACTTATATCGTGTAGCTTTTTTTCCTTTAAGTAAATATGATATGGTTTCTTAGAAAAAACATTTAACTTTTTGACAGTATCTTAAGCATTCTTACATCTACACGTGTTGTTAAGGCTTCTAATCTTATATTTGAGGTACTTTTGTAACAGAGGATGGCAGGCTTATGTGGCTTGATAGACCTATCTCTAAATAGGTCTGTAACTTGGAAGAAGTCCTCTTTTTGGAAAGTTTGTCCTTGCAAATGTGGGGATGAAGGAAAGGCAAAAACCTCTTCTGGTACTGGAAGAGTTCTGAATGTGAAGCCGTGGCCTGTCCAGCCAGATGTGAGCTCTGGTGTGCCCAGCTGTGCTGCTGGTGTGTGTCTGTGGGCAAAGACCAGCAGGAATTGAAGCGGAGTCGCAAACCTCATTGTCTGAGAATCAATCCAGCACTTGTATTCTTACCTTTTGTCGTCCTGGCACCCCCAGCATTGTCCACACAAAAGGAGAAATGAGGCTTGAGTTAAGCCCGGGTGTGTATAAAATGTACTAAAATGTCTTTTGCAGCTTGTATTTTGGTGAGATGAGTTAATATGTTTTACTGCTCCACAGTGGAAGTCACAGATTTCACACAGGCTCTTTTAATCTGTCTTTAAATCCTGTTCACAATTTCATTTTTACTCTTTTCATTCCTTTCTTTTTGTCCTTTTGGTTTTTTTTTCTTTTTCCAGCCCTTCGTCGGTCCCGTACAACTTAAAGGTCTGCAATACCTTATGGAGTCTCTTTGAAATAAACTGAATCTCACACAGAAATTACCAGCAGGGAGATCATGTAGCATTCATTCCTCTGCTGCACTGGGTAATGATTTCGTGGTTCCAGGAGCAGGAGATTAAAATTCTGGTGAGAGGATTTGCCCCTTTCCTGGCTCAGCAAGGCCCCTGTGCCTGGGCTCAATCACATCCTGCAGCAGCAGGAGCACAGGGAGTGTGGTGCTGTGGTCATTCAATCAGAGGTAGAAATGCTTTAATCTCTTCTGTCTGATAAATGCTTTTTTTGCTTTGTTCTGAATTCAGTTCTCTAGCGTTCCTATTGTTGGCAGAGATTGGGGGAGAAAAAGAGATCATCCTGTCCAGTTAAGTGCTCAGTGATGATGCCTTCCTTTATTCCCAGAGGTACTTTGTAATTTAGTTAGAAAAGTGCAACTGTGGGAAGGGCAGAAAAAGCACGGGAAAGAAGGCAGGACTATCTGGTAAATCCCACCACAGTTCGTGATTTTCCTTAAAATAGAGGCAGCTTGTATTGAGTGACTTTTATTTGCGAAAGCGCAGTAGAGATCAGAGCAGCCGCTGCTTCCCTGTGTGATCTTTGCTCTGAATAGTCGGGATGCTCCATATTAATTTGGCAGGTGAACTTCTGACCTCTGCAGCCACTTTTGTTGTGTGAGCCCCAGGAAAGTGATGCTGTGGTCACATCTGATGCCAAGTGGGGCTGGAGGGTTGAATCGGCTCCCTCAGACGTCTCTGATTTTGACCTATCTGTTCCTCTTCGTTGCAGCAGTTGCACAAAAATGTGATGGATGAGTATTGACTTTGCTGCTTTATTTTGCTCCCTTTGCTATATTGACATGAGTTAATAGGGCAGAAGCAGGAGGCAGACTCGGTACAAAGTGGAAAGAGATTTTATGTCAATAGGGATTGTAAGATAAGAAATAGAGCATTAAGGGTGAACGCACAAGATAGCTGACCAAACACCACCACGTGCCCACAGGAGAAAGACAGTGACCCACAGCCATAAACTCTTTTTCAACAGAGATATGTTTTCTTGTTTTGTGATGTGTTCTGTGATACTACTCATCGGATTTTTCTTAGCGCTGTCAGATTGCTGGAAGACTGGGGTTGTTGTCTTTCATAACGCTGTTAGGATGTTTCATAATGTCGGTTTTATGAGTTCTTGCTTGATTAGTTGATCACACCATTGAAGGAGAGAGCCTCCGTTTTAAGATAATTGAACTAGATCCATATGTTCCCCTGATTTGGCTATAGTAAAAGTGGAAATGAGTGTGCTAAGTTAAATTTAAGCTTGAAGGTGATTGGAAGTTCAAGGTAGAACAAATTCTGATTGAATAATAATAGCTCACCCAGACCCAAAAGGACATAGATCATTTAAACATAATAAATGGAGTGTGTATTCAAGAATTTCAAACCAGTTTTTAGTGAGTAAGGAGCCCATACTCTCCCTGTATACCCAGATGAAGAAAAACCATTTGAGGTGTTCCTGTGTTCAGTGGTTCAAAAAAAAAAATCATTCTGATATGTAGCAGTAGTTTGAAAGGGTGAAGAAATACTCTCATTGGTATCAGGAAACGATTTGAACATCTTAAAATAAATGATGTACTGCCGCTGTACAATGCATTGTTGGATCCTTAGAACGTCACTGAATTACAGAGAGGAGACTGCCGGGGGCAAGAAGCAGCTCTGGATAACAAATTGCAGCAGGTATTTGGAAACTAGCTAAATATATGCTCACTGGAAGATGAAAGGAGCCTTTTAGTATCTCTTATAATTATGGAAGAGATGAGTTGTGCTGCTGGCAAAGTTATTTAGATGTGTTGACAATTGAAAAATGAGTAGTTTAGTCAAATTGGAAAGATAGAAATGAATGAGCGTGCTTAGACCAAGTTAGATTATGCATGGATGTGTGCTAAGGTATGGGGAAAAAACTGTAAAGAGGTAAGGAAAAGCCTATTTACCTGGAGAAGTTTTCATTTAGCTTTTGTTTGAGAGCTATTTTTTAATGAAAAGGATGTTCTGTAATTTTCAGCTGATTAGTACTTGTGGCATTTTAAGGTTCATTGAAACCGGGCATCTGCATATTTCTAAGGGAGCCCTGCCGAGTTTGGCTCTTAAAGCCCTTCTGGTTTTGCATTAGGCTTGAGTAGGACTTAAAAAAGGAAAAAGCTGAATTAAGTGCGGTGCAGGCCAAACTATTAAGCCATGGGACAGATGAATAAAGTCAAACGCTGGGGAGCTGGCTGCAGAGAACCTTTCCTTTGTGATCTTCTCGGGAGAAGGGAAAGAGAGGAAAATTCTTTCTCTCCCTGCTTCAGATCTCAGGTTTTGTTTGGGTTAAACTCTTTATACCTAAACATGTGCTGAATGGATTCCTGCCTGGTTGTTCTGGATATGTACAACCTGTTGGTGAAGGACGTGGATACACAGGCAGTGTCTTAGTGAGGAGACTTCGGACACTGAATTTCAAATGAGATCCAGGCAGGTTGAGCTACTGGCAGATGAACCTTTTCGGTTGCATTTTGTCTTTGGAAAACTTTTATTGCTGCTAGAGAAACAACATTTAGAAGTAGTTAAATCCTCTATCTTTTTGTTTGTTTTTTATCCAGATGTTAAATGTTTTGAAGAGAGCGCCAAAGTCCCCTCGGACAACATTTCTTTCATCTGTGTGACTAGCTTCTCTAGTCATTAATATATCTGATTCTATTATTCATTGAGAAATAAAGATGATAAACAAATGTAAATGAAGAAAAAGGGGAATGTATTGTTCGTTTGCTCCTGAGAATTTTCTAGAGCTCTCTGATCGGGGTAACTGCAGATCAAAGCTCCAGTCGAGTCAGCCACAAGATGGCAAACTAAATATCCCAACTCTGAAACCCCTCGGAGTGGTTTATTTTCCCCTATTGGTCTGTAAATTCTCTTTCATGTTTTCTGGAGGAGGTTGATATGTTTTTGGTTTATCTGACATATTTTGATACATCACTGCAGTTTGCAGAGCTGCTGTGAAATCCTAACTTATTCCAAAAATTCCTTTTATCTTCAAATAGTAACTGGTGGTTTTGTTTGCCCTACCTTAGCTCTTTGTCCAGATATTAATTATTGCTACCATCTATAAAATTAGTTTCTAAATCCATTTAGAATACGTGTAATACAAATAATGTGAAGTATATTGTATGTTCTTCACAGTTCTTATGTGGTCTAGTAATCTCAAATACTTCTTTTAATGTGTATATTAACTGTAGTACATCGAGCTTTTCTCATTACCCTTAGCTCTAAGTTGTGCCCAAATAATACATAAATGATTGAGAACTGCACTGTTCAAATTAAACCTAAACCGCTTCAGTTACTCTGATATTCAACAAGAACAAACACCTTTTAAAATGTTGAACGGAAAAGGGTCACGATAATTTAACGAGGAATTGCAGCAAGAAACAATCTCACTGGTGTGTGTTCGTGATGGCATTAAGAGTCAGTTTTTATCTATTTACTAATAGTCAGGGCAAAAGAATGGCAGTCAATAGGCAAAATGTTTTCATAGCATTTAGCTGTGAAAAGCTTGTCTCTCTTTTTCTTAATTTACCTGGATTATTCAACTCAGTGTCTTCCATGAGAAGACGTGGTGCGTGTTCATTCTCATGGGCAGTCTCCATCTGCTTTTAAGATGTCGTGCTGAGATTAGCATCTTTGTTTCCAGATTTAATCGGAGATCAAAGTTTTGTTGAATCTCAGTCTCGGGTTTGTAGGCAACAGGGGTTTGACCTTTGTTTAGAACGGGTAGTTGGAGTTTTTGGTACTGGGCTCCAGTTTTAGCACCACTTCTGCAAACAGACACAGAGATGTTGAGGTATTTGTGTTGAACGGGCCGCGTTGTTGCGGGATTTTTTTTCTAGGCTGTCAGACCAGTTTTGCTATTTAAAAACAGAAAAAAAATTTACTTTTGGACTAGTTCCAAAAGGCTGTGAAGTTTGCGGTGTTTGTTGGTTGTGGCCTCTTGGCCGGCTTGCTCGGGGCAGCTCTTTTAGAGCCAGAAGTTTTCTGCAAAGCAGCAAAGGAGGGAGCAAATATGTCGCTTTTGCTCCAGAAAAATGCAAAGACAACTTGCTTGCGCTATTTAGTTGGGCAGTGGCAAGGAGGAGGGTACGTGCTTTAGCCCATGCGTTCGTAAATAGTAGAGAATTTGGAGAGAAAACGTGGGGAGGCGAAGGGACAGGCAGCGTGGGGCTGCTGGTGGTGATGGGGGAGAACGTTGGATTTATTGCCCTATGGGAAGAATTAGTAGACGTACAACCAAGATCCAAAGGAAACTGGGCCATCCTGGTTAGATGGGTTTGTGGACTACAGAAGCATCTGATATTGTGGGTGTGCATAAGGTAATTTGAGGTGGGCAGAGAAGGCGGCTTGTAAGGGGTCTCGCTTAATAACAACTGTTAAGAGATTTGTGTTTTTCTCATGAAATGCATTATGTGATTGAGCAGGTTAAAAAGCATAATTGATCTCCTTAAACTCTTTTTCCTAATGGCTATGCAGCTAATGAGAGACATTTTGGTATGGAGAATTTAATTTTGTGTCTTCCAACGTTGTATCCATTTATATTTTTTTTTTTTTTTTTTTTTTTCCCTGAGGATTAACAGGCGTGCTGGTGCGCTAATTATAAAGAACTTTGTGGTACAAAATTGCAGGAGAGAGACTGTTGCAGTGGGTGGACTCAAATGTACTCTATTTTTGAACTAAATTCCTTTGTCTCTAACTGGTATCTTAAATGTTGAGTTCCTTTGGCTCTAACTTGCCAATTCAGCCAAGGGCCAAAATGACCGTGCAGCTTCCTTCCCAATGGCTGTGGTGCGGTCTCCATAGGAAATTCAGGCGTTTGCTTTCAGTTCCAAGCAAAAGCATAAGAAATGTCATGAAGGGACCAATACATGGACAGAATTGAGAAAGGGAAAAGTCAGGCATTGACGAAAAAGGTTTGATTCTACTAATATGCCTGCGATCGGGATCGAACAGGTTTGATTTTGGTTTAACAATTAAGTTTTTGTATTACCTCTCTCCCCTGAACCTACTTATTTATAATTTCTGGTAAATATTCCTTGTTTTTTGGCATCCTTCCCTCCTCCCCTTTTGCATCCTTTGTGCTTTTCTTGCTTCTCTGGGGCAATTAAAGAGTTTGTGGTTCCCCCTCTGGCATCCTCAGCCCTGCCTCTGCCATTGGGATCCACCAGCTTCATGTGGCAGAAAAGGAAGCTCAAGTGACCAGAAATTAGGGCTGAGTGCCAGAAACCAAAACCAACCTTCGGTTTTACTGTTGACTTTTAAAAATCAGTCTCTTTCCTTTAAAAAATAAAGTGCTGAGTACTGCCGAGTCTTACGATAACATATACGGCTTTGTTAGATGTCAAATACAATTTTGTTGTTTAAAAATGAAAAGGCTACAGAACTCTTGTAGTAACTCATAAAATGCGTGCTTACCTGTTAGAGACTGAAATGTTACTTTTGATGTTAATTTTTACTGTTTTACAGAGCGGGGGGGGGAATACTAGTATGGGAAGTGATGAAAACGCTGTTCTGTTTATTCTGATTGTTGGAAAACTTCTGGAGGAGGATACATAGAATTATATCTATTAATCACTTCTACCCAGAATAGCAATTTATGAGATGTAATAAACAATGAAATTAGATCAGTCCCCAAAACAATAAGTTTTATTTCTTGAAGTGGTGCCTGGGGCAAACACAGAATCCTTGGGAAGCAGTAAGTAAAATGTCATCTGCACAGATGTGTCCTTTATTTACTCGAAGTTGCCTCGGTCCATGTGTGCAGACCTTTCTCATTTAGATCTAACGAGAGATTTTCCAATTAAATTGACTTTTTTTTTTGAAAATAGGCTTATGAAACCACCTTTTATGTGAAAGTGTTGTAGTATTCAGTCCCTGCAGTAGTCGTGCTGTAAGACTGATGTTCAAACAGTGCTCCCACTAGTGAGCTGGGTTTTCTTTGCCCTCATCTAAGAATTCATATCTAATTTGTTTCAGGGAAGCGGGAGGGGGATGAGTGTGTGTTTTGCTCAAGCTGTTTGACCAAAGTACTTGAGTCCTTGTGCGTTCCTGCTAAAAGCTGCTGGTGCCTCAGCGTTGCGGTTGGACCTAGTGCCGAAGACCCATGAAAAATGATGAAAACGAAACATTTCTGGTTTTTTGCATGAGTGCTTGTGGAATGGTCTTGGGTACATCTTGGAAGACTTGGATCTGCCTTAATGATCACCCTTCACTTTAATTGGAAAAATACTTGCTCCCAGAAAATGAAGCAAGGCCCCGTATGCCGTATGGTGTGTGCTGGCGCTCTTCTGCACTTGTTTTCCTTAATATTGTGTTATACATCTAAAGACGTTAAACGTTATCTCTGGGGTAGCCAATTTACTGTTTGGTTCCTTATTACTGTGAGTCCATCAGAGACAAGAGGGATCTCATTGTTTCAGTTGCTTAACAAAAACACGAGGTGGTTATTATCTTAATTAGTTTGGAATGTAATTTAATTCCAGATGTAACAAGCGGATATAAAAACAGGTGGTAGGGGAAAACAGGAAGGACTGATAAGCTTTGCTGTGTAGACTATAGATGGTTTTTAGTTGTTTAACTGTTTTGAATGTTGAAATCCCTTATCTGGCAAAAGCTCTTTTATTGATGGGACACCTGAGTCAGAGTTTCAAAAGGGTTAAATAAGCTGGGTTTAGAGCTTTGCCCAAGCAGAACTGATTCGGTTTTCATTTTGCATCACAGAATAATACAGTTCTCAATAAAGTGCTCAGTAGACATTGACGTATTTATCGTATTGGTATCTGTTCCCCTTAGGTTGAGAGGGTAATGGATACTAAGAGAAGCAATGGTTAAAGTCAGTTTCAGTCATTCTTCTCTGGAGAGTTGTTGCTTTGTGCCTTTCGCTTTGGAAAAGACTTTTTCTTATGCTGGTGTTTTGGCTGAGGTTGTTTCCACCTCTTCTGAGCCCGAGGCTCAACTCCCAAGAGATTGTTGGATTCCAATAATCCTATGTAGTTAATTCAGGTTATTTTTAGTCCCGTTTAATCTCTCTCGTAGGATTGAAGAAGTCCAGAACTGATTCCTTGCCAAATGATTCTAGATGTGGTTTACGATAAAAGAACAATTTGGTATTTCTCCTTTCTTTTCCCTCCAAAGGTTGTACCTTTCCTGGCAGATATGAAGGCCTTGTACAGAATTAAGCCTCTATTTCCATTTTTGGGTAAATAACGATACGGGAGGTATGTACTTAGTGGCTTTGTGTATTCCCTCGATGTCCGCAGTAGCTCGGCTGCATCAGAAGTTGGCATTTAGCAGGCAGAGCCCGGTGTAGATTGGATCAATGTGCAGGAGTCAAGTTGGCGGAGCTGGGTGTAGATACGACTCTCTATCCATGACAATTAAAACCGCTTTTTTTTTCTGAAAATCCAGATTGCAACTATGCTTAAACACATTAAATTAGGCGGCCAGTTCGGGGGTTGTCCAGTACTTGGAACAGATTGGTGCCACTTAACTTTTCTACGGTGATGGAGTAGTTGTAATCAAACCGTTCAGATGTAAGATGCGCGATATTGCCATGTCTGTGTCCCTCCTGCCTTTGAGTAATGCTTGTTTATATCGGATGTTTTCTTGTTTGTGTGCTTTGCTGGCATCTTATTGCTACACAAAGACGTCAGACCCACCTTCATCTTTTTCTTTTAATGGAGTGCGACTGCTACAATTGGCTGTTCAGTTCTTGCTGTTAGTGTCGCGCACTGAGGAAAACTTAGGGAGTTGTTTAGTGTTGAGTTTCGTTTATTTATTTATTCCAGGATTGTAAACAGATTTGGTTCCTGTGTGGGAGTCAAGTGAGGCACTGGCTTGATTGATTCGTTACTTGCAGGGACACAGAACCAGGGGGATCTATTGATTCCCCACAGCAAGCCGAACCCGGTTTGTAATATACTTAATTGCTCTTTAACAGACTTCACTTTACCCAGTCTAACTTTAGAAAGAATGTTCTCCGAGTTTGTGGCAGTGTTATGGCAGACTTATTGCTGGTTTTAACTGTTTCTGAGGTGCAGCAGGTACCGATGTTGTGCCAGGTCTCTGTGTTGTCCATTTATCCATCTGATAGTCCCATCTTTAGATAGCAAATGATTCCTTCACACTTGGCCTTTCCAGCCTGAACTGCACCATTTGTCCTGCCCTGGCATCTTCTGAACAGGCTGCTGTTCTCGTTCTTCGATATTTGTTTTGGTGTGTGTGTCTGTACACACATCTGCTACAGATTAAGCTAATTTTTTCAAGCTACTTTTGGCAAAGTCCCACATTTGCAGTCTCGGTTTTGCCCAGTGTTGTTGGCGATATTTGGGATTATCCCTTTCTTCCTGTCTTTGTGGAGCTTTAAGATACCTTATGTGGAAACTCATTAGATCTCGTTTGTGTTAGCACTCATAGCACTTTGGTTTTGATCTTAATTTTGCCAGAGATAGGATTTTGCTTAATGATGACCTGGAAAGTCGGTAAAATAAACATCGTTGTGTTCTTTGTGCACCACCTTGTGAAAGCTGTTTGAGTAAGGTCCAAGTAATGGTAACTTCTCTGCTACTTGACCGACCGCCCTCACCCCCAATTATTATGAAAATTAATATTTCTGTGTTTGGTGAAGAACTTCGATGTGATAAATGATGCTAAGGCTGAAGGAGTACTGAATGTTTACCGAAACAAAGAGCATTGCTTTGTGCCAGAGTGAAATAATTCACAAGCTATCTGGGTTTTAAACTGGATGTTAATCATCTTGTAGTGACTCGACATAATTTAAAAATATTATTAACAGGTGACTGTTTAGAGGAATCGCTGTAAAGGCTTGTCTAATTACTTGTTCAATGCCTTGTAGAGTCAGTGGGGTTGCTGTAGTTCCCTGTGGCCTCAGCTCCGGCTCGGTGACATCCTAAACCACTCCAGACAAGTCGCCAATGACTTCACATCCGTGGCCTCAGTTTCTCTCATGTCATTTCATACTTTCACTCCATGCTGGTCTTCAAGCCCTTCATGGTAGCAAAGATCTGCTGCTAAGGTATATTTAAAAAAAATAAATCCGAAATATCCACATTTTTCAACAATCTTGAAAAATGCTTTTGTCAATTTTAAGTTGGTTTTTTTTTTTTTCCTTTTTTATGGCCTTTGTTTGGTATTCGTTTCCATTTTCAAGCCACCTTTAGACAAGTACAGAGTAAACTGTTGTGACTGATTGGGACTGTTCTGCTCCTTTCTCCTACCCCTGGGTGCAATGTGACCTAGGGGTGTAGTATTTTCCTGATTTTGTGCATCCTTTGTGCTGGCACTAGTTAATGGAAAGAATGAAGTAGTTTGTTAGATAAAATTCCAGCTTTTAATCTGCCAAACTCAATGCGGCCTTGAGCGTTATGGATCAAGCAGTTTGGAAAACAGGAAGATGTGTGCGTGGTTTTGTTTTTCCTCCCCTCTCTGAAAGGCTCCTGCTGAGGTTGGTAGAAGGACATTCTAACAATAGTCGGTTCTGTAGGAGGTGGATTTCTGTTATGCTATCTATATTTTAGTAGAGGAAGAGAGGACTGAATAGTCTAAGGCTAAAATGCATCATAGAAAGATCCATTAGTTAGAAATAGCCTTTGAAGCACGCAGCATCTGCTCTAGGGGCTGTGGCAGGAGACAGTGAATAGCTGCGGCTTCTCACCCGTTTATTTTCGTGTGGAAATGCAGCGATTTGGAAACATCTGATTTCTTTTACCTGGAAAAGTGACAATTTCCAGCAGCATCCCGACCCCCCTGGATGTGCTGCGATCCCTTCCCGGTGCTTCCTGCTCGAGATACCATCCTCCAGGAGCAGAATTTCTTCGCAGTAAATGAGTTTGCTAATGAGCCTTCCTCCCAAAACAGCGAGGAGATGCCAAGTGACACGTTGGGAAGTGCCAAGCAGGAGGGAAATGGCTTTTCTGTGCCGACTGTCATCAACGGGACGTGGTTTGTTACCATCCTCACTCGATCTCTCCAGTCCCTCCATTAGGGCTGCGCACGGATGAGGCTCCTGCGATGGCCCCGAGAAAGACGAGGTTTCTGAGCCAATATCAGATATTGTGTCAGAGGAGAACGTGGCTTCGGGCGAAGGAACGAAGAAAATGAAGCAGCACGTCTTGGGTTCTTCTGTGTTTTTCTGGGGTATTTATCATTCTGACTGCGCAGCTGCGTCGCAGTTAACTGCAGAGCAGAGGGAATTTAGCAGGCTGTGAGGTGGCTGTTGGGTGACTCATTTTAAGAGATGCGTTGGAAAGTGTTTGTAGTGGGGTGGTTTTGGAATCCTGACAACACTTTGTTAAGAGGTACGTTAGAAGAAAGCAGTCTTGCAAGTTGTAAAAAGAATAGAATAGTTCAGTTGGAAAGGACCTACAATGATTATCTGGCCCAACTGCCGAGAAAACTACTTTTTTTATTTTTTCTTTTTTTTCGTATCGCCCCCCCAAATCCAAATAAATTCCTTGGCATTGGTGGGACTCTCAGCACTATCCTGAGGGGATTCTACTGACCATCTCAAATCTCTTTGGTACGTTGCTACCCAAGTACAGCACAGGGCTAGTGCTACAAGGCATTGTCAGGGCTGTGTAAAGAAAAGCAAAGGACTTTGGCTCTTGCCATTGGTACTCTTGACATTTATTATATGACTGCTGAACCCACGGACCATAAAATACTCCATATCCAGTAACGTGGTGATCATCTGCTGTTGTTAGAAGTGAAATGTCCCCTTGGAGTAATAGAGATAGAATATACCCGAGGTTCCGTGGCTGTTGGGATGGCACCTGCTTCTCCTGTAGGAAACACGCTGTGAACAATCTAATTAGGCCAAGTTTTATTCTCTTAGGCTTTACTGCCAATAAAAGTTCCTCGCTAGAAAAATAAAATTGAGCTATAGCCCAGAGTAATGCGATTTGCATTAGAGCAGATTGTGAACATAAGGTAAATTTTTAAGTATCAAAGTAATTTAGAGACCGAAGTTTTACAGAAATTCTGTGATACTTAAACATTTTGGGACTATCTCTCATAGTTTTCTGAGAAAAGGCCCTGATGTTTGGGAGTTGATGTTCTCTGTTTTTCTACATATATTGATCTTTTCCTTGATATGCTGTTGTACAACATGAATAATTCAGTGCCTGTAAATAGAAAGAGGAAAGTGTTGAGATGGTAAGTCATGGGTTTCGTTGTTGATAGTCATGTATTTTAGTTGTCGAGATGTAAAAACAAATAAATGAAGTTGAAGTATCACTGCACCATCCTGGAACATGCATCTTCACTTGTTTTTCAGCTCCTTTCGAATATTTTATTACGCTTTAAAATCAGTTCCTTAATTCCTTGTCACTAAGTTATCAGCTCAAGTTTATCCAAAGAGCTCAGGGACACGTAGCCTGCGTTGTCTTCTTGGGGATAGCAAAGACCGCGGGTGTTCCCTACACACAATTTGCTTTTTCAGACAGCTTTGGCTGCTTTTGGTGATGCATTCGTATTCTGGGTTTTCTGTTTGCCACCCATGAAGCTGACAACTGAAAAGGCTAATTGGGGACTAAAGAAGAAGGGAAAATATCGAAACTCGAGACAATAAATGAGATTAATTTGTTTGGTGTATGAGTTGTGTTTTGAAGCGAGGCTATTTGTGTAACGTTTCTCATTTTGAAATCCAGAAACAACTTGCTTTCAGAATAGGAATAAATCACTCATATGGAGTTTATCTAAACTCCTAGTGGCTGCAGACTTTTTTTCAAGGATTTCTAATGTAACCTGCAAAGGTGCTTGTACCAAGCCAGCACTTCCTAATCTCACAAGAACAAATAGGTGTTGTATTTAACCCTTAAATCTGCAAGTCTGAAAGTATCTGTGTTTCCCATTTTACCTTGCTATTGTGCTTTCCCCTCGGCATCTGGAGGAAAAAAGATAGTGCGATAAGAGAAGATACTATAAAATGAAACCCTTCAGAAGTGGAACCATCAGCCCAGCATGAAGCAATCCTGTACACAAACACCGTTTAGCCGTAAGAAATACAGATTTCACCTCTTTGTTCAGAAAATACATGGGTTTGCAATCTACAGAGAGGAATATGAATCCAGCTGTTTGTGTTATGATTATTATTTCTTTTTGATTATAGGCTGTTCACGTCTAAGGAAACAGCCGAGTTGAGGAATGGGTGTGTTCATTGTGCTGCAAAATCCGGTTTGGTACTTTGCCCCAGGCAAAAGGAGAGTGACAGAAATACTAATGGATAAAGGGAAAAACTACAGGGGATGAGAAATGTTTTCCTAGTAGTGTCCAGGACGCTAGGACTTGAGCGTGTGTTCTGGAAACCTTTTTCCTAGCACACTAAAATTTTAAAGAGCTTCTGATTATTTAATTTTTAAGATGCTGTATTTATAACATGCAAGTTATAAAAGACCTCTCTGATCAGATGGTGTCGGGAGATCCAGGAACTAGTTATCAATACGTTCTGTAAATAAGTTTCGTTGAATTATTAGTAAACTGTATGGGGGGAGAATGCGGGAGGTGTCTCTTTCTGAGAAAAGTGCTGTGTACTGCAGCTCCTCGGAGCCCCGCACGGGAGCCCTCAGAAACACCACGCCGTGGTCCCAAATCTGTGCCCTGCGCGTGGTCCTGCTCGCACGTCGATGTGCCACGTCCCGTTACTGTGTGCTTTTGTTATCGGTGGTGCAACACGTGCACCGGGGATCTGGCATTTTTCAGAAGCACCTAAATGACCCACATGTGCCGTGCAACACACGCCTGGGCTTGTTTGTCCCCATGTCCGGGGTCTCGGAGCCGGCGCCTCGGCTGCGGCCTGGTCCTGCTTGTTGCTTTACCCCAAAGTGCTGTTGCAGCTTTTGTTGCAGGTGTGGCATCTTCTTGCTTTTCAGCCTTGTCTCTCAGGAGCTCGTGGTTTCTTCCTGGTGTGTTTTGATCCTGGTACATGAAGGTAGAGTCGCTAGCAGGGGACCGTATTCCGCCCAAGCGCCATTGTGGGAGATGTGAGATGATGTAGGGTTTGTCTGGGCAGGTTTAACACCTCCCAAAGGGCTACTTATATAGGGTTTGGGAACGTGGAGGTACGAACTTCACTTGTAGCTCCTGAAATGACCCGAGTTGCAATTCCTAGGATCATATGACCTGAAAATGTGCATTTCAAACAGATGTGCGAGTACGTGACTTTATTCCCTACTAAGTCAATGGGGACGAGTGGCTGCAGCTCTCCTCCACACTGGTTCCATCTTACCGTTGTGGTTTGTACCTTGAATGAAGACAAGATGTGCATTGGTTTGTAATTATACCATAAATAATAGTTTCTGTGATATTACGTATTTCTAAGTCTATATCCGAAGAAAGTTCCAAAGTTTGGGGAATACTTTCAGTGCATTCTGTGTAGTCACTTCTATAACTTCTTCAACTGGAATTCCTTTAGTTTTGGCTCTTCCCTCAAATGACTTCTGCTCTGAAGTCATGAAAACTTTCGCACTGTCAGAGGTGACGCTGCACCCTGCGAACATCAGCGCTCCCTTGGTCCCTGGTGAAAAGCGAGTGGGAATCCTGACAGACAACATGGGCAAGGCTTTGGGCGCTGGTTGAGGGCCTGGAGGTTTTTGGAGGCGATGACAAGCGAACAACAGCCCGCAGCAGTGCTGACTCCATCATCCGCTTTAGACATAGGACTTCGCTCAAGGTTGTTACAAGTGAGAAATATCTTTAACATGGACAATCCAGAGAACACCAAGGGAATCCGTGTGAGGAGAAGGTGTAACCTGTCAGCTGGCTCTCCCCAGATGCCTCAACGCTACACACCAAAATTGGCTTTTTGATTTTCTTTTTTTCTTTACTCTGGAATTGAAGGCATTCCCTCATGGCACTGCAGCTCTTGAATTACCTGGAAACCACCCAGACAGAATGTCAGTGGGTGCTGGAGCAGCTGGGCTGAGTGTGTGCGATTTGTCACATTATGAGGATGGGTGTGTGGAAGTTGTCAAATTTTCTGTTCCTGCAGTATTTCCAGTTGGGATTTTTTTGTTCATGTTCTGTTAGTTTGTGTTTTTCCTTGGTTTTACACTGATAGGTTGGGATTTTTGTGCGTGTTGTATTTTCACTTTGGAGAAAATAAATACTAGTTTTGTGGAGCTGTCTTTGATACATTTTTCATGATGGCTTAATAATAGATCTACCATGAAAGCATGCTTCCCAACAATGAGTGTAATTTCCATATAAGAGGGGGGGGAACCCCAAACATTTTGATCTTTCATTAAAATTTAAAGAAATATTGTATGAAATTCTCCTTGGCATTTCTGAAAATGTTTGTGTTTTTTTTTTTTTCATGACATAGTACACATAGCATTAAAAAAAAAGCTTTATAAATCACTAACCTGCTTCTCAGAAGCAACTAATCCAGTTGGGCTTTTGCAGAACCTCTTGGATTCTAGGCCAGACCCCGAATTTGTAGGGATCATGTCATAGCCTTTTAATTGATTTATTGGGATTTTGAATGTTGTGTTTCATCTTCTGATCTGTATTTGAGGGGAGGACCAATGTGGCTGTGTCACAATCCACGACACATTTAACTTTGGATATATCCCCGGACGACTATAGGTGTGTTTTTTCTGGAGTAGAACAGCTGGCCTATTGTCGATTTAACTTGATTAACTATAATGAAAGCTTCAATAAAATAGTTAAAAGTTATCTACACGGTACTATAGCCAAAAATAGACTTTAGGGTAGCTTCTGCCATACCCTGGAATTTTTATCCTAGGCAGTATTAACATCAATTCTGTTTAGTTGTAGAATTTTCTCTCAGTTCTGCTACTTACGATTTACTTCAGTGTCGTCTCCTGCCAATCCCAGCTAAAAATATCTGCTGCCAAAATATTTTGCTTTATAATTTAATGATGCCTTCCTATTTTTTTTTTTCATTGTCTCATATTCTGTGATGCTGTACCTGAAACTGAGCTGAATTTTGGAGCTCTTAGAAAATATTTGTTCCGGCTCCTGGCCAGTGTAGGGGGCTGCAGTAGGGGTTGTTTTTAATAGCAGTAGTTGAAAATTACCTAAATGTGGTTCTCTGTTTGCTTTCAGTACACCTGACTTTTCCTTAATCTTTTCTGTTACCTATTCAATACCCAGCTCCACCTCCTGATGGTGCTGGAAAATTGATAGCTCACACAGGTGGTATTCTAGTTTATTTTCCTCATATACAAGTCGAACAGTCTGTGCCTATGGAAAGAAGCATTTTTCTCATCCCTGGTAAAATTACCATTATATACACAACTGTTTCTTTTATCCCGTCTCCATATACTATATGCTTTCAGTGTTTTCTGAAGATAACTGGTGATCATATTTTTCTTTTTTTTTTCTTCTTTGGCTGCACTTATTAGTGTTACCAGTCCTCTGCCTTTCCATTTTGTTCGTGTTAAGCAACCTTTCCTGTGTTGTTCTTTACCTCCCTACCTCTCTTCATCGATTTATTGTGCCATTTTAGCATGTTTGATTTTGCAGGAAGAAAACTGGTTTGTAGCCTTCCCAGCTGTGTGTTAAAAACTTTTCATGCACTTACATTTACTTTACCATCAATCCTGGACAAGTTGTCTTTTAGAGTGAGAGATTTAAAGAGCAAGCTTAAAATTCTTATTTGAAGTCCATATTTCCATGATTTCTTTATGTACTTTCTGTGCACGCCTCTACAGTCTCTTAGCTAAATCTTATTTATTGCAAGTTCATTAATTCTTCATCAGCTAAACTGCGTGGCTTCTGACTTTCAAAGAAATCTACTTTTATTAAAATAGATGTTTCAGTTGGCGCTTGTGACCCATACGTGGCATTTAGGAACAGTTTAGCTGATGCTTTTTGCTTCTCATTGAACTTGCAGCTCGTCCTGCCCTTGTCTATAACCCATGTGAATTATTATTTCCGAAGTTCACTCCCTGCAGCTTTTCTCCTGATCTTTACAAAGACTTCTAATTGTCACGTGTTGGACCCGTGAAGTCTCGTCTGATGGTGTGTACGTGGGCTCCAGGTCACGTAATATATATTCTTTAGTGCTCTGGACATCTGCCCTCTGTGTGACAAGAGGTAGATGGTTCCCATCTCCTGAGCAGATGGGACAGACAGACATTTTCTACCTTCAGGGGCTCTGGGACAGGTTACACCAAGAGGTTGTGCAACGCAAAACAAGCACCGTTGCTGGTGTTCCTTGGGGAACTCAAACCATAACCCGCTATGAAGGTTGGAGCCCAGACACACGGACAGTGCAGACACACGGACAGTCTGGTGTCCCAGGGACGGTCGCCTCTCACTGGTGGGTAATGAAGTAAATGGGATTTTGCTCAGAAGCCTTGATGTGGTTTAACAGGATAAATGTGAGGCCCTGTCAAGAAGCACAGTCCTAGAAGATAAGCTCAGTGCCAGTTGCATATTTTTGTAACTCGGAGTTTCACGGCATGTCTTATTTGAATGAAGACAGTGATGTAAATTAAGGGCTTGCTTTTTCTGAGGTTTGAGGTTTGCAATACTCACTTTAGTGACATTATTTTGCTTGAGTTCTTATGGTTTTATTTCGTACCGTATACTGTTTTTTATTATATGCTTGAAGGAAAAACAAATATTTTTAGATAACCTGGATGGCTTTGGTATGAAAATATTTAATTACTGCAAATAACTTTTGCAAAAGCAAGTGGCCTTAAAACCTTTTATGTTCTAAGTGCACTGAATGGTCATAAATGCAATACGGAAGTAAAAACACAGATCAGATTTTGGACTTATTTCCAAGCCTAGAGGGTCATATGTTGTTGATAAGTTTTGAATACTAAACATAATGGTCTTGCTACAGATAAGTCCTGGCTCCCAAGTTCCGCTAGCATGACATAAAAAGACTTTTATTACTGGCAAGCAATTAATGCACTTTGTTTTGTGTTAATTCAGACTTAGTTGAGGATAAACCTGAAATGAGCTTCTCCTTCATCAGCTTCTGCTGCTTTTATGTTTGTCTTGTGTACGTTAGTAGAGAAAGGAAGACAAGTGACGTGTGACTCTGTCTCCAGGTAGAGTGACAGAGTCCAAATAAGAATTAGACCCACGTGTGTGTTCAGGTTTAAACTGGAAAAGGTGACCGAGTGTGTGCTTCGATGGCGCTGAACTGGGAGCCTGAGGTTTCCCCTGGGAAAAGTGCTTTTTAGGGTTAAGTATGTCAAGTATTGAACAGACCTTTTAGCAGCTTTTATCAGAAAGACCAGAGAAGTCGTTTCATGAGCAATGCAAAAGCTTTAATTTCCTGTGGATTTCTCCATCTGGGTGAATTAGCTTTCTTTAAACCGAATTGTGCCTATATTTTCTGTTGATTCTTCATTAGTCTGGAAAACCACCATCCTTTTCTCCCCGCTGCTCTATTCCTACGCAGTATTTTGGATAGCGGCACGTGAGCTGCTGGGTTCAACACCGGCGGTTGGATCAGCATCTCAAAATTCAGGGTGAATTTATGAATTCCCAGTTGTCCCTTCACCAGCTGCTGTTTTCACAAAATTGTAGGAAGAGAATTATCCTTGATGTCTACTGTCTATTGTACGTAGATGAATTCACAAGCAGGTATTATAGGGGAGGAAAACGATGCAGAGAATTATTGTCTAACCTTGATTTTAAATAATAATGATTAAAAAACCCCCTAAAAATATGGGGTTTGCAACCAGAGGTGCTTATAATTGTGTTTTTTAATGAAGATAATTTAGGACTTCTAGCCTTTGCATACAAAGTGATACAGTAACATTTAATGTTCTTTTCCTTTCAGAAGATGATAAAAGCACAGCACTGTTTGTATATACCTGCTAGGAGGAATTTGCTTTGTGATTTCCAAACCGTGTCATATTGTGATAAAGCATCACTAACTGGTTATTACTCTATGAAAAAGACACCAATATTTTCTGTGAATGCCGTGTCTGTGCTTTAATAAAAGAGTTTTTGTCATGCTGCCTTTGACCAGAACCTTTTACATGATCTTTTTAATCAGTTTGCGAATGAATTACTCACGGTGCATTTGGATATTCTACTCCAGTCACCTGTAATGAATTAAAAGGCACCATTGCCTCCTGTAGCAGTGATTTTATAGAGGTACTTGTGGTTGCTGCTTTGGTCGGATGCCCCTTTGAATCAGTCATCATTGTTACGCATTCTGAATGATAAATCTTAATTCCCTAATTACACATTTACCTGTTAGTCTAAATTATCTTATATTTACCCAACGATGTGTAATTAAGAAATTACAGAATTTATACAATAGATGTTATATTTTTCATGTTTCCTAGTTGGGAAAATACAATAGGGAATGGCTTAATAGTTATATTTAGATTTCCAAAGTATTTTAACCAGTAATCACTTAAGAAAGGTTGCCTGATTTTTAATGAAGAGATTTATGCTTTTGCATTTACTTTCTCACAAGAACCATGAATTGGGGAGTACAGTCCTGCTAAAATGATGCTAGAGTTGAAAGTCTGGGCAAGTGCTTGGGCCTCCCGGCTGAGCCTTTTTCTTCACATGCAATAATATTTGGTTAAGAATCCTTATTAAATGACCCTCAGCTGACATCCTTGTTTTCTGTAGCTGTGTTGAACCCAAATATTAATTAAAATAGCTTATCTTATGTGAATACTCTGTTTGTCTGGGGACTATCGATATTAGAGAGGACCCATCTGACTACAAAATTCGAGAAGGGTTGATTTGCTGACAATTCAAGATGACGCTGGTTGGTTGTGGTTTTCATTAATGTGGGTTTGTGCCTGTAACTGGAGAAGGGGAAAAAATGTTTGAAAATGGCCATTTGGAAAACCCTCTTCTGTCTTCCCTTATTTACCTTGAATACGCGATTAGTAAAACATTTCTTGCCTTTGTTGTTTGACATCTGAGAAGTGATGCAATTTTTTTCCTTTAAAAGAGAACCTAGAGCAAAACCACCCCTAGATTACTTTGAAAGCCAGGCCTTTCCTGGTAATCAAGTGTTTACAGAAAGATGCTTTGTTCAAACCTTTTCTGGGCTCTGTATGCTTAAACAAAGGGCTTTTAGACTTAAACACAGCTGTTCATTTGAAAATGAAAAATCAAATTAAGCAGAACCAGCTTTTGAAAGTTAATGTTGTATAGCAACTGAAACAAAAGAAGAAAATACTGTGTTTTACGTTTCACTTAAATAACTTTTCTTAACATAAAGTTTTCAACTAAAAAGTGCGGTTTCAAAGCTGCTCGTCTCTTGCTGTATCCCGCAATAGAACAGCTGCGTTCATTCTGACGCGGATGAATGACATGAATTACACTAAAACCGTTGAAGTGCTCTTTTTAACATAATTACACCTTGTTCATTTTGGAGACACAATGCAGGGATGAAATGCCAATTAAGCCTGGTATGTTAATGAGATTGAGACTGAATAGGGGATTAGAGCGGACACAAATCCCAGTGGAATTGATTTGATATAATCCCTCAAGTTTGTTCTGTTTTCAAATGTTCAATAACATTTCTATTAAAATTTCCAGGCGTAGAATAAAAACAAAAAAAATCCCCAAACACGTTGGGTTTGGGGATATGGTTAAAGAAGCTGTACACTGGGTCTCGGTTTGGTAATCTTGGTTTTATTGTCTATGTTCATATCCGATTGAAAGAAAACTTTGTGGGTGTTTGATGTCTGTGTCAGCTCAGATCTCATGCGTGTTCCTGCTGTGTGTGTCGTGGTGTTCCACAATCTGAAATAGTACTTTGCTATGGATCCCCCAGCCTTGTGAGACCAACATGTGGAGTATGTGGAATTTGCGATGTAAACGAATGTGTCTATACACATGCAAATATACTTACATATATAGATAAGCAATATATTACTGTATAAGCATCGTAAATTTTTAATGTTTTATAATATAGTGCGTGTGTAAAATTAAAAAACCCACCCCAAACAAATGGATGCTTTCCCCTTATAAAGATTGACTCTAACATTTAATACCAACCTTTTTTTAAATGATTTTCTTTGGAATGATCACCCAAACCAACGTGTTGGCAGGAGGGTGAATGATTGCTGATATCTTAAGCAGGACAGGGTGTAACATCACAGCCTGTGCTCAGGAAGAACGCACAAGGTGTAGATGCCAGTTGCTTGTAGAAGCTGCACCCAGGAGTGAAGGAATACACCCGTATTCAGAGATAGTACATACTCTTCTCTTAATCAGCTGAATTAAAAACAAACCCAAACCCCACAACATGAGAAATGCTTATTCAAAACAAGATTTTTCATAGCTGTGAAGACATAATTCTGTTTCCTAGAAAACTCAGTAGAATACCATGAGGTAAAAGGTTTAGCCTGCAATGGATCCTAGAGCAGATCAATAAGGCTTTAGGAGCACAATCAAACCATCTTTTCAGGTTCATTTTCTGACTTTATCGTGAAATGCCGTATCAGTACCTGGCGCTGATTCCTGTGTTTCTGTTAAATGGCTTCTGGTGACAGATGAAGAACTCATGGAGGGGACAGTAGATCTTCTTAGCCAGGATCTGAACCAGAGAGACTTCAAATCACAGCACTTCAAACAGACTTAGATCCTAAATAGGAAACTGGAGGAGCTCCCCCTAAAATGCTGTGGGGAGGTCCTGGTTTGAGTTGAAGCTCGGCAGAAGAGGCGTTGCCTGCTCTTTTCACATTGCCACTAATATATCCAGCTTGCTGCCAGGTTTATTTTCTCTGTCATAGAGTATAAGTTTTTTGGCTGCATGACAGACTTACCATACTGCTCATCACCCGGGGTGGTTTTATAAAGGGAAGGTTCACAGGAAATTCCTTTCTGTTCTTCCTGTACAGTTTAATTTGTTCTTGTATTACTTACAGGCAGAAGCCCTTCAGGGTTTTTCATTTGTCCTGTATTAGAAGGTGTATTAAACTCTGGGTCCTCTTTGTGGCAGGGAGTCCTGTTGTTTAAATAACTGTGATTCTTGTCCTTTGAGGGTGTTTGTATTCTTTTAAATAGAATTTTGGGAATGTTAAATGCTGACTGTTACCCTGTCATGGCACCTTATGATTAGCTGACCTCTACAGACCAGAAGAGCTCTATGCAGAAAAATAACGGCTTGAATTAATCAAAATATTGCCTTTCAGTAGTGGGTTGAAGCTCTTTAAGAATAGGTTGTCTTCATTAAGCGTGTTTTTCTTTTGCTACTTCTGTTAGCTTATGGCAGCACCATTTGTCTTCAATCTGTCTTCAGTTTGCCTCAAAGCAACTCTTGGTTAAGAGCTAATATTAAAATGAATTATTGATGCTGCTAGAGATAACGCCGGCTTCCAGACTGAACTGTTTGGGAAGAGGCTGTAGGAGGGTCCACCCTCCTCCGAATGTCAGGGCTGATTTATACCTACAGCAATTTTCCTGATCTGTTTCTTAAGCCAAAATTCTCCGTTTCAGTCTTGGCAAGCCTTGTGTTCTGCCCTATTCTGGGGCTCAGAGCCTGTGTGGTGACAGGCTGGGTGACAACCCGGCCTCGTCCACATGTACCTCTGTCATTTCTTCACTGCACTGGAATATACGGCGTTTTCCTGAAGCGTGGTTCTGTCCTGGGATTACACGATGCAGCAGTTTGGGGCTCATCTGCACGGTCTGTGGCACAGAGACCAAATCTGCTGTTAAATCTTTGTACTCGCCTCCCAGAGAAACCCAAGGTCTCTGTGGTTTTGTTCGCTGCTCTAATTATTGGTGCCTGCGATATCTGAAAGATTCTTGTAATGACATCTCAGCTCTACATGTAGAACAGAACTTCCTTAGGTTAAACAGCACTTTGAAGCGGCACCGTTTTCTTCAGGTTGTTAAAAAATTGAAACTTTATGCATCTAAACCGACCATATAGCTCCTCCTTTCTCAGCTGAATATGTATTTTGATGTTAACCTCCATAATTAAAATAACTTTACCAATTCTGGTTTGAATAGTTTACAAAATGGGTAATGAGTTAAAACTGCATGCTTCTTTGAGGACGGAAAGAAGGAAAGAAACCCATAAGCTGTGTGTCATATGTCAAAATCATCGTGCTGCTGCTGTAGTGGAACATACTTGGTACCACGGTGATGGCGTAGGTGTGAGAACCCACGTGGAGCATGTTACACAGGGGAGAAATATTGGTTACTCAGTGCTGCACAATCTGCTGGTCACTGCGCCGTTGTGCTGGGTCTAATTCAAAGTGGGAGTAAGTTTTTCACTTACACGATGCTGACTTCGTTTCTTACAGATGAAGTTAAATCTCTTTCCATTTGGGTAGCAAAGCATCCAAGTGTTGCAGCCTGGGGCCGCTGCCCGTGCCTGTGAGCGGGATACGGGAGGCGTCCCAGTCGCGGGATACGAAACGGGAATTCCCTGGAGTGCTCCAGAAGCTGCCACCTTCCAGCATCTGTGTCACTCGCGTGAGAAAAACAAACAGAACCGGAACAAAACACCCAAACCAACCAACTGAACAAACCCCACCTCCGAACAAAACCCAAAACCCCCAGAAGGATGCTGCTGGTTACTGCCTGGTTTTCTGATCTTGCCTACCCGGCCAGATTTGGATTCATCTGTTTTCTGAGATTTCGAACTAGTCTTTTGTATAAATGCATTGGGAACACTGGAGTTAGATGTGTAGAAATAAAGCAATGACATTTTAAAGTTGAGAACTTAGCCAGGTATGAAGTCATTTACCGAGCCAGTTGGCTTAACAGAGCTACGCGATTATAAAATATCCAAGTGGAGCTTTCTTCCTGACATTCATTTAATTATTTTATATTAAGCTCTTTCAAGAGAGAAATTATGGTGAAATGAATCTGAACTCCAATTTAGCCGTTTCGATTGTCCTGTCCTCTGGAATAGCATCTCTTAGGACTATGTCTGAACCTGGTGCCTGGATTCATTTGGCTGCTCATACCTCTGTTATTCACCCCAGTCTTGTGTTACATCTTTTCTTACTTTCTACTCCCATTTTCTAGCAGTGCTTCGATGTAAATCTTGTTCTGTTTTTTTTTTTAATAGATGAGGAAAATGAAGGATGTTTTATTAACACGTAGAACGTTTCCAGGATTTGTTTTGTTGCTGCGGTGTGTTGGAGGTACAATTTGCATCAGTGGAATCTGCCACCGATGAGCTGGGCTTAAATCACCGTGCCGAGTGCTCAAATCCTGTTCTGCTTTCTGCCGTTCTTCCCACGTTCACTTTGGAAGTTGGGTGATCCGTGCGTGTTCCGTACAGCTTTCTTGTAATCAGACTTCAGCGACTGTAACAACAGACACTGTCTGTCACGCACTTGGGCAGTGAAACTCTGATCATTACTTATCTGAGCGTAGATCTTTTGCCCAAGGCAGCTAGTTGGATAAACTCTTATCTTTTAGTTTTCTAGATGTTAGCAGCGTACTCCTTCCTCCGTGATACTCCTCGTGGAAGCTTTTGCTCTGAAGATGGTCTGTAGGGGATTGTATCAGTCTAGGGATCTAGAAGGAATCTGCAACTTCAGTTTGGATGGATAAGGCACTACTGCCGCTTTACAATGTACGCGAGTGAGATGATATCGGGATTTTCAGTTTACAAGGGCAAACAGGAGTGAGATGGAAATTCACAGTGCCCTTTGCCTCGTAGCATCTTTCCTGCATGGGCACAGCGGACTTTCTCACCATCAGAGCCACTGCCTAGAAGCCCATTTTCATGGCAGAATTCTTTTACTAACAATTTACCATCCTGACAGCTACTTAAGGAGCCTCTTGTATGTATTAGCTCTGCTAGGATGTGTAATTACAGCTGGTTTTACCCGTGAAACGTCTCCCGTTTGTTCAGTTCAGAGGATGGGTTTAGCTGCCTTCAGCTCGGCAGAATGACTCGAGGAAGGAGGTGAAGCGCGAAGCCACGTGAACGTGCAGGTTTGTAAGAATCAGATGCTCTGAAAGGACCCGGTAAGTGCAACGGGGCAAATGACCCATCCCATGGTGACTGGAGTATTTGGTGCTGGCTTGTACAAGACTCTGGCTGGAGCAGTAGGTGCTGGTTGGAGACATTCAGCCCCCAGTGGTACTGACCTTGATGTTTTGTAGTTGTGTAGCATCACAGCACCAACCTGGTTGGAAATGTATAATTTAAGATTGAGACAGTGAGCTAAAACCGCCCCCCCATTAAAAATTCCCTCATATTACAAATAAAGCTATACTTAGCAATATTAAAAATGTAAAGTTTCTACCTAGTTAAAAAAAGCGTTTTCAGATTGCCAGTAACTTACAGAAATGGGGCTGTTTACTTGTTTGCTCTAGCCATGTTCTTTTGGTTTCGTCGTTAATAATGTATTGTGAATATCAATTAAAAGCTAAGCAGAAATTCATACTTTTCTCAGAGTCAATTGAAAACAAAACATTGTTTCAAAGGAATATTTTTGTAATTTAAGAGAGGGGAAAAAAAAACCAAAACACCTAAAAATTCAAAGTTGTTGTGTGAGAAATCTTGATAATTAGAAGATGATTCTTCCAGCTCACAGCTGACAGGGGATGGTAAATCTCACACATAGAAAAAGAAAGAAGAGAAAGGAGCGGGAAGAAAATTGGTAACCCCCTTTTCCTTCACTGACAAGGAAAGGAGATAATTAGGTGATTTCTCTCATCCTCTGGCATGTGTAGACGAGAGTCCATTAATAACAGACCTGTAACATAAATGATAAAAATGAAAACAACGACAAAAATAATCAACCTGTCAGGTATGCTCTGGGTGTGACAGTGAATCTTTGGGCAACGCTGGAAGTCGAACACTCTTAGATATCCCAGCTTGAACTGCATCTCCTTTAGTGCAGCCCCTCGGATCGAGCGGATGGTTTTCCGAGCCGGGGATGTGTGTACGTGGTTCTGAAGCGAAGTCAGAACATGGGATTGACCCATCAGTTAATTCCTTTGTAATGGGAAGCCCTGCCTGGTGGGATTATCCCTGGCAGCAGCCGAGCGTTGATGGGGGTACCTGGAACCTGCCCCCGCTGCCTATGGGCAGCGTCAGGATTTGAGAGACGTCACTGAGGTGACACCATGGGACAGGCAGCTTCTCCTGGCTGGGATACCTCGCTTTTGCATAGGATCATTTCGGTTGGAAGAGACCCTCAGGATCATCGAGTCCAACCATAACCTCACTCTAGCACTAAACCATGTCCCTAAGAACCTCATCGAAATGCCTTTTAAACCCCTCCAGGGATGGTGACTCCACCACTGCCCTGGGCAGCCTGTTCCAATGCCTGACAGCCCTTTCCATGAACAAATCTCCTAATATCCAATCTAAACCTCTCCCGGTGCAACTTGAGGCCATTTCCTCTCATCCTATCACTTGCTACTTGGGAGAAGAGACCAACCCCCTCCATGCTCCAGCCTCCTTTCAGCAGTTGTCTCCAGACAGTGGAACTCAGCCCAAATTCTGTTGCCTTTGGGTAGAGAAGGGTGCGTTATGCCACTGCTGGACTTGGGAATGCTCAGAGGTCAAACCCCATCTTGGGTGGTGTTGCTGCTGGATTTTGCTGCACAAAAGGATTCATGAGGGTATCTTAAGCACCTGCTTTGTTTTCCATAACAAAAACAAAGGTAAGTTGATGTGTCACAATAGCCAGCACCCCGCTGCTCAAGGGAAAAAATCCTTCCCCTGGGTACTTCTGCTTGGGTTTGGTGCAGTTTATCAGTGCTGCGGAGCTCGTGCTGCTCCGAGCTCAGCGTGCGCCCCATTTCCATGGCGGGGGTATCGTCAGCTCTAGGACTGGTGGCTTTTAATCAGGCCTTTCCTTTTCCTGTTTGCACTCTGCTTCATTTTCCTATTAAATGGTGATTGCACATTGTTGAGGAAAGCAGTCAAGTGTAAATTTCATTTTTTGCTTCAGCTAATGTTGTTGTTAGAGGTGGCTTTGCACATCTGTGAATATTCCCTGAAGGAGGAGGAGGAAAATCAATAGATGTAGCTAAAATGTTCAAAAAAATAAAAGGCAGCGGGAGAGCTTTTGAGGTGGAGGAAACTGTTTTGGTACGGAAACTTTTTGGTTTCATCTGCCCATACGGGCTTCCGATCATTTTCCTTTGAGTTTTCTTAGAGCAAACAGGAACGGTCTAAGTTATTTCTTTTGTGAATTCAGAGATAGACTTCTTTATTCAAAACAAAGTGTCTTCTACTGCTTTCTAAGTGGGAATGAAATCTTCCTTTGTGTCTTTTATTTGGATGGGTATTTAAGTAAATGAGAGAATGTGCATTTGGTTTAGGGTGAAGGTTTCTTAAAGTTCTTCTCTCGTATGTCCTGTGAATTCACAGTGTGCTGAGCTTTGTGCTGGGAATCCAATACAGGGCGTCAGTGCATTCTGTCGATGTGAGATCGTTCCTTACCGTGTGTTCGTGGGTGTCCCTTCGTAATATCGCAGAAGAAACCACGTGCGGCTTCCTGCCGTGCTCCATTCCCTTGGGGAATGTGTTTTATGAGGCAGGAGGCCCCAGATGGGCCTTGTCCTCCCTTTTCTGGTCCCCCTGAGCGCACGTTCCTGTAACCTCAGGAGCTCAGTGACTCTTTGCTATCCCGAGGAACTCGTGTCGCTTCCCAACTGCGCTAAGTGCTCAGATTTTAGTAGCACTGCTGGTTTATTTTCTTGACACTGATGGTTTGTTTCCTCTTGCTATCATATTTTCTTTTGCCTTGAAGTCTTTGAGCTGCTTATATTGCTGAGATTTGCCTTCCCTTCTGTTTTTCCCATCCTGCAACCCCCGACCCACCTTTCAAGCTGTAGCATGGCTAAGGACAACAAGACAGTATTTATTTCCTTTGTTCTTTTCATTGTGTTTTTATTCCTTTATTATCCTGCCTTTTAAATGAAAGGTGCAGCAGCTGTCTCTTTCCTCTGTCTCATAAAACTTCTCCGATACTCGGGGCTATAAAAAACCAGTCGTAGTCTGGTTTGGGATTTTCTGGAGAGATTTGTTATCTTTGTGCTACCAGTAAAAAAATGCGTTGAAACAATTTAATTTATGGGGAATTTTGGTTCATTTCTATGCAGTAGTTCCTGCAGCTCGGTAGAATATCTGCTTAGTGAAGAATTCTCTGTCTCGTCACAATGTGGACATGCATCTTTATCACCTCAATTTCTTTGCATGCTTTCTTGTTACTGTCTTTTTGCGCTCAGGATAACTCACAATTTTCTCTAATGATGAGTGTCTGTCTGCCCTGGAGACCAGCAAATAAAAATTATTGGCTTAAACCAGCACAATCACGACGAGCAGTGATTAACCTTTGAGATACCAAACTGTAGGATGTTGTAGGAGTTCAAAAGGGGAGTAAAATGTTGAAGGCAGAAAAATACATTTGGGTCTATAATGACAAAGGTACCACGCTTGATTCGGAAAATTTCTGAGCTATAAGATGCTGGAGACGTGGAGAATATTCTGCAAAAGTTTTGCTGTGCTTTTGTCCTCTTCTTGTATTTTTCCAAAGGCACCTCCTTGTCTGCCATTGAAGACAGAGTGCTGGTCGAGATTTGATTTGATCTGACCCAGTGCGACTGCTGTGAGTGTTTTGGGGGAATGTAACAGTCTTTAAAAATGGAATATGTGTGTACTCGGTGCAAAGTGTGGCAGTACATAAATGTTAATAACAATAATGCAGGTTGGTGTTTAGGAAATCCATCTTCTGCATGACAAGACAGTTAAACAAGTTTCCGTACACCAGGAATATTCAAATAAATTGCAAATTATCAGCAGAGCAAAGTCACCGTACTTCAGAACCTGCTGGGTTTAAATCTCTAAGTCACCTTACCATTCACAACGTGCACGTGGGTTTAATTCACTAACTGTTTAAATATGTCGTTCTTCACGAAGAAACCTTAACACTAAAAGCCTTTGTGCGTGTTAAATTTTCATGGAACATCTTCGATTAAAATGAAGCTTTTGGAGCTCACATTGTTTATATGCAAAAAATGGTTATCAACTTAAAAATCCCAGGAGGGGAGCAGAAAAATGCAATAAAATTTCACACTGTTTAATGTTCATCACCCTCGGGTATCCAGTAGATTTCCACTAACTAAATGCGAATGTGAATTCCATTTGCTTTAGTAGCTGAATCTGCTTTATCAGCCAACTTGCCTGTGCTACTGCCCATGGAGAGTCTGTTATGAGTATCTTCTTTTGAAATGCATTCGTATTTGTTCAGATTTTCCTCTTTACTTAACTGAGCTGCGTTTCTTTAAAGTGGTTTATTTCCGGTAATGTGCTTGAACATCTTCTGTTGGTTCATTTGATCGGTTCTTGGCTGCCTTTCCTCCTTATCTCTGGACAGAAGGTGCTTTGTGGAAGGTCTGTAAGGAAGCAGAAATGGTTTGGTTTGCATTCCATCCTCATCCCTAGTAGCATGCTAAATCACAGCAATATATTGGGAAATCTAATATATGGCTCAGCTACACAAGGTAAATCTGTTTTATCTGATAAAACACACTGAATGCCATTACCTGCCATCCTTGACCGCAGGTTATGGAAAGCACTAAGGTTATCAGAATGCTGCTGATTTTTATTTTTGGCTTTGTCGTCGATGCTCAAAATCTGGTCCTTCCTCTGTGTCCAGGTCTCCTGCACTAGGACTTTGTCCAGATTTCGTTTTTGCAAAGAAGTCGATGCACCAGGACAGGCAGGAAATCAAAATGTTTCTCCTGCCGATACCTCTGTGCTGTCCAGAACTGGCACCACCTGCTTCCCACCTTGGTTCCCCCTTCGGAAACCACAGGAACCTTCTGTGACGGCAGGGAATAGCCCATTTCCCCAGCCGTAACACTGAGCAGAACTAGCTGGCTTTATCTCCTCCGATTCCTCTTTCCTTGTCTGAAATTAAGGTGATTTTTCCCTCTGAGCTGCTTGTCCACATCTCAGACCTGTACCGCTCATTTATTGTACTCTCACATTGGGGCTACTGATAGCGGGAGAGAACTTTGCGTCTTCTTTCTGACAGTTGGTTTATGACAACTCTTGGCCTTTTGGGAGATGTGGGGTTTTTATTACCCGCTTTTAGAGCAGACGTATTATTTGCATCCTGAAGGTTCTGTTGGGAAACATTCAGGTTTTGAGTCTTCTGCATGTCTATAGATACCCACATACATCCTAGCGCCAGAATTTTTTGCATGTTTTTCATATCAACACCATAGATAAGAAGCATTTTGACATTCTTATTAAATACAATACTGTACAGATGAATAACAGAGGTACAGGGGAGGTTAAATGAATTGCCCGAGGTTAAATGAATTGCCCAAGGTTAAGCTGAAAGCCTGAGGCTCAGTGAGGCTTTGAACTTAGATCTGTTGAATCCCAGATAAGAGCCCATACCTGTTAATTTTCCTTCTTGCATGCATTGCTGCTGCAATTAATTTATAACCGTATCATCAAATGCAAAATATTTCAGTGGCTGAACACAAGAGAGTAGTTTTATCAATTTTAGATGGAATTTACTTTTGAGTCCACTAATAAATATTTTCGTATTAGAGCATTTAATAATTTAATGGTAAAGCCATACAAGCTTTGAGATGCTGCGAAAAGGCTGAGATGTCTGAAAGCTTCTCCCCTTCCCAGACCTCTCTTGAAGATGTAACAAATTTTGCTTTGTCTTCTGGCGAACGTTTCCTCTGTGGCAACGAAATCTCTTTTCAAGCTGGCTCAATAACTTTACCGCATTATGTAGACACTGAACTGAAGGCTTGGGATCATAAAAGAGGGAATCTGGTACTCCATGTTGAGAATGAGATTTCTTACAAGAAGTCACCTATGCTGCTGTTTGGAATTTGGGGCGTTTGGCTAAGAAATAGGTTTATTGTCTATTTTAGGCAGACATGCACAAGTTTTGCCCATGCTTTAAGAAGACCAGAACCCATCGTAGTACTGCAGGGAGATTCCTCAACATGCTGTGTCCTGCTGAGGTGCAAGGTCTCCCATGTTTAGTCTTGTAACAACCGCTATGTAACTTCTGAGTTAGCTCAGAGTGCCCGTGAAATGCCTGTTTGTCTGCCTACAGACCCTATAGAAGAATTCACCCTATTTTGTAATGTTGGGAGTTTCGGTACTGGGTTTTTAATGTTCAGAATGAAATGATGCAATAGAGTGATGCTGGAGGCTTAAATTTCTTAATTATTCATCTGCATCAACCTCTTTTTATAAATATTTTCTGTGTGTCAAAAATACATCGCTGGAAAGACAGTAACAAAGGTCCTTTTCCCATATGAATGTTACTAGCAGCTGTTAATATATATTATTGAAACCAAAGAGGTAATTTAACTTGGTCCAGTGTTTCTGTTCCCTCTATATCACCAGGCGGCCAGTTCCTTCTCACTTAAGGAAATTACAATGGGATTACGTACCTTATTACTTACATTTGGGTAGAGGATGAAATTCTTCAGCCTTTGCTCAGTCTGGGGAGTTTCAGAGGTCTCGTGGTCTGGAGCAAGAGATTTGCAGCTGAATTTCATTAGAAATGACTGTTGGCTGGTCGGTCATTATAATGACTCTGGATGTTAATGCCCTTGCACCGTGGCTCGCTGCGTGGAAATAATGTGCTGTTTCGCAAAGATGAAAGAGGAGGAAAATGGTTTTGCGATGTTTCTGCATGAGGAAATTCTCCTTGAAAACTGAGATGAGGAGTTGGTGACGATGAAGGGCTCTTAGTGTTTCAGTGGAGAATGGATTTTTGTCTCAGATTAGTGGGGCTGCATTGCCTGCTGTCTCAGACCGGGGGAATTCTCCAATCTGAAGTTTCATTTCAAACTTGATTCTGTGTTCATTTAGAAAGTACGAAGATGGGTTTTTTAAAGTGCTAAGTATTGCGTTTTGGTCTATTTGTCACAGATTAAATATGACAAGGCAGGGACCTAACAAAAGTTTGGAGGTTTTTTACCTTCAGTTTCAATCTCTTCGTAATTTTTCATGTACAGAAAAAAAAAAATTCAAGAAAAAAAGTGGAGGGAAAAAGGGACATAATATACCAAGCGTGGAGTATTGTCAAGAAAGAATGANACCTAACAAAAGTTTGGAGGTTTTTTACCTTCAGTTTCAATCTCTTCGTAATTTTTCATGTACAGAAAAAATAATTCAAGAAAAAAAGTGAAGGGAAAAAGGGACATAATATACCAAGCTTGAAGACTATTGCCAAGAAAGCATGAGGCTGAACTGATTGGGATGCTCTGGCACTTGATGGCGCGTTGCTCATGGGAGAGCAGCACTTTACACAGCACGTTTCCCAACCCAGATACACTTCAGGTTCCTGGACCGGCACAGAAATAGAGAGGATTAGTTCTGTTCTTGCCAGATCTGGTAAAGCCCTTAGTCATGAACTGCAGAGCTTTGAAATGAATTGCTAAGAGATGCACTTCAAGTCTTCTGATCCGAAGTTCGCTGGTTGATCAGGAAAGTCGCCGTGTGTTTTCAGAGCAAAATTACCTCACGTGGAGGGCGAAACACAGCCAGAGACACTCGAAGTGTGATGGTAAGAACCACTGACCGGATCAGAAAAAGTCTGGTGGCCTGTAGATGTAAGGCAAAGTGCATTTTCCCCTTTCGTACTAATTTTTTCCATATCTGAACAATTTCACGCTGATCAGACTCCAAGGGTCACCGTCTAATTCTTTTAATTGCTGTGATTCAGAGGCAGTTTTGGAAGCATCTTCTGTACTTAGCATACTGTGATGCCATTCTTCGCTTTTCAGGCTTAATCTATCTTGAATGGAAGCAATGCCAAAGTGTTTATATGCTTTTCTTTGCTGTTTGCACACAACTGTCTGCGGATGAGTGCGATCAGTGGGGCGGTGATGTTTCACTAAGTGCTACTGCAACCTTCTAGATGATATGAAACTTAGATTTCCTCTTTCCCAAGCTGTGCTGTTATCCATAAATATCATACTTCAGGACTTTATGTGCACGTGTACATACACACACACACTTTGGATTAGAGAATAAAATGCATAATCGCTGATAAATTAAGAGTAAACGATTAAGTCGCTCCTCGGTCAGCCAGCAACCCCCTGGTTATGGGTGAGATCCCAGCTGGGCAGGTCAGTAGTAGTTTTTCTCCATCAGACCATGTCCCCACTGGGCAGGGGTTATGGGGTGAATGCGTTTGGGGAATATTTAGAATAGAGGGTGGAAGATGCCCAGTTCTAGTCTCAATTCCAGGCACAAACCAGTTTCAGGACAGCTGGATGTTTCCACTGAAATTATCCATTTATGAAATTAATTGACATCTCTCTGGTTAATTATCACTACTATCCACAGCAAACACGGGAAATTTTCGCTCTTGTTTTCGAACCGTATCTGCGGGCTGTGTAAACCAGCCCAGATTTCATGTTTGTCAAGGGACCTTCCCAGGCATATGAGCTCCGCATTTAATGGGCTTGAAATACTTTTAAGAAGAGATGTGGCTGGATGAGAAATGTCAGTGTCTCCTGCAAACCAGTTTGGGCTGAAACTTCATTAGAATTTTTCGCAGAGAAGGCGACCCACCCCAGCACATCTCCCGTATGCAACGCAAAAAAGAGTGGAAAAAGCCTACGTGAGGTATGACCTTTGCTTGAAAATTAGAATAGAAACTAAGCTGCTCAGCTGTTCTATAAGAGCAGACTAAGCTTTATGTTAACACGGTCGCAGTTTATGGGACCCGAAGGAGAGCAAACAGGAGACTTAGAACCTACCTTTAAAAATAAATTAGATGTTCCTAAAGGCAAGACATTTACAGCTATTACAGTCTCATATTTATTTGTAGTCTCTTTTTCCTTGCATTTACAGTTAGATCTACTCTGCTATTAAATAGAATCATTAAGAGTTTTTACCTTATTTTTTGGAGGCATTGGATTTTCAGATTGATTTATCTTATTTTTTAAGATGCAGAGAGCTACCAGCAGAGCATCGTAGTTGATTACACTCAATATTTCTTTTTTTTTTTTAATCAATGCACACTGAATCTTGTGCAAAAACACACTAATTTTTTCTAACGAAACTGTAAATCTGGCACCTGTAATCTTCTCAGCAATCCAGGTTTTACCTTCTGAGGTCCAAACTCTGCCTCACGCAGCATCGGTAGCTTGTGCCACCGGGGTTTCTGTCTAGGCCTCGCTTGGGAAGATGGTGAGAATAACCACAATTAGTTGATGTCAAATTGATCTTGGTTTTCACGATTCAGCGGGGAGTCTCAGGAGGGCAAACGAAGATTGTTCAGGCGGGTGTATGGATTAGTTTATGTCTCTCTTCAGGGCTCTCTCCTGGCTGAGAGATTTGTCTTCGGATGTCAGGGAAAACAGGCATTGCAATTAGCTTTATATAAATAGATTTGATGTTATTTAACACGATTGCTTGTGATGTTTTTATAAAAGCTTGAGGAAAAAGTGGAATACATGCTGGAAATTGTTTGAATATTCAATATTGGTGCCCTGCCTTTTGGTATTTTTGAGGAACGCCTGCGCCAGCGCTTGCAGCGCAGAAATGTGCAACGTGCTAAAAACATTATTTTCTATTTAACAACTTGTAAGACCTCACAGGAATCTTATATACATTTGTTCACATCAAACTGCTGGTACTTTTCTTAGGGGATAAGAAAGCATTTTCAGAAAAAACCCCACCAAACCCCAAACTTGAGAATCTGCCAAGCTAGGCCATAAGGGCTGCGAGCTAAAATTGTGGCCCACATTTAAAATAAATGCTGAGGACTTGGTTTAGTCTTCAGTTTGGGGTGAAACTGAAGTAATTTCTCTTAGATGCCTCAGGTTAAAGCAGTTATATTTTCTGGCTTTGGAGTAAATAAACACCGGTTACTAAAATAAGCAAGTAGCAGTTCCCTGTGCTGAAGCAGGTTCAGAGAGATGAGATGTCTGATAACCAAAGGAAAATTACACACACTTGGTAGGGTACAACTGTTTCACAAATTACTGGTATTTCACAAGACGTTTTGCTTTCAGTGGATCTAAAAGCTACTTGTTACTTTGTGCATTCAGTCATGGTTGTTATTGCTTATATGTGACAGTTTCACTGGAATTTTGGGAAACTTGGGAAATAATATGTTTTTAGTTTCAGCTGCAACCTTTGATTTCAGTTTAATAGTTTAATTCAGCCTTAAAAATCACTCTAAGGGGTTGACAGACAAGATTTTTTTGCTCAGCCTTTGTTTTGATGATGATGATGGTGGCAGAAACCCAAATATAAGTTTCTCATCTGGTTTAAAAATATAAACTTGCCCAGGTAATCTTTCCAAGAATTTGCTGTGCTATAGTTAACAGTGGTGGTCGGAGAGTTCAATGCAATGTAAATGTTGGGTTGTACCTGAATTCTCTTTAACGCGATGTTTTTATTTCATATAGTGCACCACAGGTGGGTGAAACGAACTATTTCATAAATACAATTAAATAAATCCAATTAAAAAATTGAACTGGTGAAACTGTGGTTTTATTCTATAAACACTACTGAAAAACTACAAACTTTTTTCTTTTCAAAAAGGATTCTTTAATAACTTACAATCAATAGGATTTTTTATAAAACCACGGAAACAGTTGTTTCGCTAGACTGTTCTGCCGTAATAGAATTGCAAGTATTGGAACACCGAGATCCTGCAAATGAGAGCACGAGCAGCCTTGGAATGAACTGATTATCATTGTCTAGATTTGAGAAGTATCAGAAAAGTGCTAATGAAATCAGCTAGATTAGCCTTTTAAAATACTCCTGTATGAAGTTTGTAACAAGTAATTACAGGCTTATTGATTTTTAAGATATTCCCAGGTGTTAAATATGTATATGTTATCAGTAACTGATAGTTCGAGCTATGCCATCAATAATCTCTAAATATATTAATGAATTCAACTGAGATTGATTGACTGTATGTTAGACTGATTTAAGCCATTCCAAGTAGATTTCTCAATATATACTCATTTTGAAATAGTAAAAATGTTACCCAGAGAACAGGTAATATTTACTCTTTTAGGCATGTCTGCTTTATAGCATGATACTGTATAGTATATTTGGAAACTTTCATAGATTTGGGCTTTTGCTATTTACCGTTTTTATGCGATTTGAGAATAACTTTGAACAGCCATAACATCAAAGAAAAATCTTTCCTGGGTTAGCAGGTCCATCAGTTCAGGCACTGAATGTGCACAAAACAACCTCCTTAAAATCTTCACTCTTGATCGTTCTTT
Organism: Pampusana beccarii; assembly: GCA_013399365.1. NCBI lineage: Eukaryota > Metazoa > Chordata > Aves > Columbiformes > Columbidae > Pampusana > Pampusana beccarii. Next base: position 1,503,839 of record VWYH01007421.1, on the reverse strand, counting down.
CTTCTTTTTCTCTCACCATTTTCTTCCAAAAAATATACAGAATAGGAAAAAAAAAAATCCCTATCTGACTTAAGATGGTCTCTCCTGAAAGTTAGATCTGGGACCATACATGTTCAGAATATTTAAGCAATGGCTGAACTCCTAAGTCTCAAGTCTAACGCAGACCCCTGTCTGCTCCCAGCTCCCCGATTATCTTTCCAAAGATCTAACAGGCTCTTGGCTAAAGGCTACAAAATTATTTCTTCTTTTACGTCTAGTTCTTCATCTTCCTTGGTTCATTCAAAGATGTTTTTCTGATCTGTGTGTGTTCCTGTTATCATTTGCTCCCATAGGAGTGATCAGATTGTGCCCAAGCACAGAGAGCGGAGTCCTTGAAGCAGCCGAACGGGAAGATGACTTACTACAAGAAAAATGCCCTGGGACATGAATTGCTTTAATTAAAACCTCCAGGCAAAAGTTAGAAGTCTCAAAGTACATCTCATGTAGATAAGATGGCAGTTTCTTACTGCTTTTTAATGTTGTTTGATGTGTATTACAGTTGAGCAAATCTGTTTTGCAGTAGTTATACACCTACCATATAAATTCGTTTTTTTGTATTTTCGTATTACCATACAGATGTTAAGAAGCCTGTTTATGCACAAGAATCAGATTCCCAAATGCGGAATTCTGTGCATGAAAGCAATGGTTGGAGGCTAAACACGGTTAAATTGACTGTTTAAAAAGAAATGATTGTATAGTAACTTTGGGAAGAGGAGTCTCTCTAATGCACTGCAGGAGGGAACAGGTTTCTCTGAGACCTCTGGTGATTATATGCTTAGGAAAAGCTCTATCAGAAACATCGGCCAGTATTTTAAAAAAAACGTAAAAAAAAATAATCGCAATACTTGCTACTTTTGCAATGCTGTGTAGGATAAAACAGTACAGGTATTCTTTTTTAATATGCGTTTGTAAGTACCACGTGTTTGTGTCTACATATATACACACACAAATAAATATACATATATTTGAAGTGCAGGAATTTTCTAAGTCTCCACTATTAGTGAGATGTGAGCTCTTATTTGAGAGTTTCCGCTCAATATCCCGCTGAGGCTGTGGTTCTTTGTGGTGCCTCCGGTTGTACCGGATTGCAAAGTATCGCTCCCCATCTCTTCTCCCCCCCGCATTTTTCTTGAGGCACACCGCCTGACTCTAGACCCTAGGAATAATGGCAGAAATGATTCGTTATTAATGAGTTAGCCTCGAATATAGGGCTTGACTTCTTCTGTCTGCCTTGGTGAGTTTGATGTGTACTTTCCTCCCAGAGAAGAAGAAAAAGTGAATTCTACACAGAATAGCCGTGGGGTTCTCTTTATAAAATGCTTCTGCTTAAGCAGGCCGATGGTAGGTTGGAAGCGTTTCATTGCTGCTGATGGCAAAGTGATACTTCGTGCTTCGCTAGAGATTTCTGAACTCCATCAGTCTTTACTGCTAGGAGTCAGCATGGCATGGGAGATGAAGATCAAGACAAAAAGTAAAATATAATTAAAAAATATATATGTCTAAATTTTGACCCTAACTCTGTGATTTTTCTGCCTAGCAGTGGAGTGCTTGTTCACATTGTGCATTAGCATTTTGCCATGGTTGAAATGACCATGTCTGCCTTCCTTACAGAGTGAGAAACATATTATTTTGGATAAATGAAGTATAATTTGGATATCTTGCTTTAACGCACAAGCTTAGGCAGAGGCATTCCTCATAACAGGGTGCTTTATAACTTCAAATGATGTTCAACTAAGCATCGTTATTAGCACACAGGCAAACGACCCTTATTTATCTCTGCTGTATTCCCATACCCATTAGCATCCCAGATATTTGCTTTGTGGATTTCCTTTCTCACAACTCCTGGGTTATCCTTTGCTGCCACCAAATCCTTCAATTGCCTTTCTTTGGACATCTGGTGGGATGAATTGTGGTGGACCTCAGACAAGAACGTTCTGCCCAGTTACATTTCTGGCTAGTGGTGTGGCAGCGAGTTATTATTAGTAGTTATTGTTGCATATTGATTTGCATTTTCAAACTGTCTTTCATTGAAGACCATTAATGGAGCTTTGTAGCGATTACTTTCTTTTTCAGCAGCCTCAGCAGAGTTTGATGGAAGCCAAGTCCCAACAACCACCGAGATGTCACCGAGGAGTCCTGGTGCTTTGCCCCATCGCGCTGGCAGCAGCCGGGCTTGGCTGGTCTGTGGTCTGGGATTTAGGTCCGAGTTAGTGCATGTACGTAATGTTGGTCGTGCCTGCGCTGCTTCCTTGTGATGGAAGATCAGGTGTCTCGAGGTTACGAATATTGGTGTAGTGTCTGTTCTGTGGATATGGAAGGTCATCGGGTTATGGCTGTGACATAGTCGTCCGCTCTTGATGTAGACGAGCCAGGTCACCGGGTCCCAGGTTCTTCAGTCTTGTGAGTCTTGTGGCTGATGGAACACGTTGTTCTTCTTGCCTCTGGTGAGAAAGGGGTGTTTGCATAGGAGGTTTGCTCAGTACCTTGCTGTGCTGTGTAAGCAAAGAATCCTTCTATCAATTCATACAAGAACTAACCCTGCCTTTTTAAAGGTCACTTCTGTCTCAGTCAGCTCTTAAAGTTCAAGAGGAAATAAACTGCTTAGAGTTGGCATTTTTCAAGTCAAGTGTCAACTTTCCAAGCCCCCAAGCCAGTGAATGTGAAGGAAGGAGAGATTAATAAGCGAGCTGCTTGGCTGATACAGTGATTGTGCAGAAATGTTCCCTTTTTTCTTTCCTCTTTACGGGGCTTCAGAATGAAATGGAACGTCGTTGAAATATCTCACTTTCTACTTTTCACTTTGCAATGCAAAAGTATCCAAAGCTCCTTAGAAGTGCTTCTTTTCTCATTAGTCCACTGACAGCAAGCAGAGAGTTTGTCAGCTCCGCTGAAGTAGGACACAGGGAACATTTTGTGACAATGCCAATACCGAAAACCTCCTTTAACCACAGAATCTTATTACCCAGCGAGGAAAAAAGAAAAACCAACGCACTTTCAGGAAGCAGCTGAAGGTTGGAGTCTCTAAGCAGGTGCTTGCCCTTAAATGCATTGACACCTTTTCCCATGCGGGAGGCAGGGGATCGATAAAGAAATAAGCAGGAAGAATGGGCTTGATTAATGAGGTACGATGGAGGGAGCAGGGGAGCCGATGGTGGGAGGCGGGCGGGAATCGAAGGGCATGCTGAGCATAAACCATCCATCGCCTGCCAAAGTGCCTCTATTGAACGTGGAGATGTGGGCCGTGGAGGGACCAGCGCTGCTGATCGCGGTGGTGGCAGCGCCAGAGAGAGCGAGTCCTGCATCCCCGCTCTTGCGTTGGCTTTTTAGTTTCAGTCTTGGCAACTTTTTCCTTGTCTCTTCATTTTGCTGGCCCATGTAAGCGCTTGTTGAAGCTTTTCCACCTGAAAGTGTCTTCTTTCTTTCATAAAGGAGTTTGCAAAAATCAACGCATCAGCAGCATTAGCTTTCTTACTTTGCTTTTAAAAAAACCCTATTTTTTTAAGTGATAGATGAATCGCCCTTGCCAAGTATCTCTGCGTTTTCCAGTTGCATGTTCTTAACCTTCTTGTTTTTGCTGGTACGGCTATAAATTCTTAATGTCGGAATGCGCTGCCTGCCCATCATATTGTGGGAAATGATGGTGATAGCGTATTAAGGTTTGCATTTCCAAATGGCTTTAAAATAGAAATGATTTTCTGGTTTTCTCTATATGCAGGTGGCCACTTGATGTGAAATCACATGCTATGTTTTATGCCCTTTGCTTTTTTATGTAGTTCATTTTTGGTTTCTGTAAATACATATTTAAAAGAAGAGCTCTTTGGAAAATTTGAGCCTTTGAAATCTTTCTTTGGTAGTCCTTATAGTCACCTGAAATTGCTGAAAATGGATATTGTGTGTCTGTTGACTGGTATGTTCAAATACAATAGACAGTTATGGCCTGAATTCTTATATATTGGGAGATTTTGGGCAGTTTTTGAATACTTTTTTCGAGAAGCTTACGATAGCAGAGTCAGATCAGCTGGACCACTTGCTGCCGTAGCCAAGAGCTGGCAAACTGCATCTGTGAGAATCTTTTTGTTTTTCCAGCTACTTATTTACAGTTTGGAAATTGAATATGACTCCCATATGGAAGAGATTAAATGCCAACATATTCACCTAAGAAAACACAGCAAAAATGTGCACCTGAGTAAAATTTAAGCTAGATGAGATCTCTTGGTGTGCATTAAAAATAAGAAAACCTTTTTTTTTAAACTCTTTTCCCCAGGTTTGCGATCCGATCAAAAAATCCACCTAAATCAATGAATCAGTGCTGTAACTTTGGGAAAGTCTAATAAAGGAGCAAATATGCAGTGATTCTTCTCACATCTTCCTCAGTTTGAAGCTTAAGGATTTCTTGAGCTGAAGGTGATATCCTTCGGTATTTAATAGCCCATGATGAATTTTCTTCCATTAATTTGTTTAGTTCTTCTATTGAAAGAGACAGTGGACAATTGCTCCTTTTTCACCTCCTGCCACTCATGATTTTGCAGACTCACGATTGTTTTCGCCCTTCTCGTACTGCTGTAACAGAATATAATGTGGCTGAACATCTGATTTTCTGCATCAAATCAGTTCTTCCTAGTTATTGAGTACTGGCCAGAGTAACATCTGACAGGGCAGGAGAGTTCGGATGGTAAAGATTTATCAGGGCTTGTCTGCATTATTCTCCATGCGATGGAGAGCGGAGAAATGATGCCAGTATGGTCAAGTGAATGTTAAAAGGCAGATTGGGAATAAAAACGATTTCTGTGTTAGAAATGCCTGCCCAAGTCACTGTGGGCTGGGAAGGGAGCAGATGAAGCAGAACTGATCGTGGTGTGACTGGGGGGTCTGACAGATGTTATCCATTCCTGGGAATGGCACAACACTTGGTATTGCTTTGCATTGCGGGAAGCGATGTTTGGAAACGGCGCTGGCATCCCGCAAAGCAGCTCTGTAGTTGTGCGTTGATTTTGCTAAGGACAGACTCCCACAAAGGTGGAAAAAGGTCTGCGCTGCTTCTATATCTTCTATAACCTCTGTGTCCCAATATGTCTCATAAGCAATTCCACAGGAAACTAAGGAGGATTAGCCAAAAGGGAGTTTTCATGCAACCCGAATTAGAGGTTGGTGCGCGACCTCAGTGGTGCTGATGTTTGCCTTGGGGAGGAGGAGGTGAGTTCTGAATCCCTTTGCATACAGATGTGGAGCTCCAGATGTGATGGTGCGAACCGTTACAAACCCTCCGGCCCAGACACTCACGGGTCGTGCAAGGGCTCCTGCTGCATTTTAATCCAGTGTAAAGCTGCTGGTTTAAAAGCACCGTGGAAACAATCTGAGTGCTTGGTGCTGTGCTGGTGGGGGCAGAAACTTCTCACTGCACCTGCTGGATGCACCCTGGGCTGCCAGCCCTTCCCTCCAGCATCTCCCTGTGGCTGAAACCAAATTACTTTGGACCGAGCTGTTCTTGTGTGAGTGGTACAGAAGGAAAATGACTTGGTTGCCCCGTCTTTAAATTCACTTGCCTATCACAACTTCCCCCCAAAGTAAAGCATCTGACCTCTGTGCTCATCTAGTGATTTTGAAACCTGCAACTGCTGCGTAAAGGCTGTTTACCTGACCACCTGACTGGTTTCTCTATAAAGTGTTCATTATAAAAAGATTGCATAGCAAATGGTATTGTTTTATTAAACATTTAAAAATATTGATGCAGAAGGATTGATGTAACAGGGCTATAAATATAGTTGTTCTGGCAGTTCTCCTTCCACAGTGACAGCTTTATTCCTCTTGCCTTATCTTGCTTTAAGGGTTCTTTGAGCTGATCTGGGGAAGAGAAATTAGAGGAAAATAGGTCTCTGTGCCCTGCAGGTAAGTCCTAATAATGTCAACAGTCCAGTGGAAGATTCCAATGGCGCTGTGATTTCTGGCTGGCAACAGGGAGAACAAACATCCGCAGAATGTTTTAGGAATAACGTTAGCAGGACTTCGTCAGTAAGTAGTGCTGGGTGTATCCTTTTCATGGGGAGCAATCACTGCTTGGAAGCGGTGACTGAGAAAGCAGTTTGCCTCTGCTTTTCTGCCCAAATACAGGGGCTGAGCGGAGCGAGGGTCTGTGATTGTACCGTGTGTGTTGGGCTGATGGGGACTGGGGCTGCAGAGGGACGGGCTGCTATTCCTGGTGGGATAGTCTGGCTTGGAAAGACCCCAGTCTCCTTAGTCTCATTATCTGACACCAAATGGCTGGATACCAGCTCTTCTCTGCTTTTTGGGTCTGTCTTTGCTTATATACGTGCCCAAATGGATTTATACGAGAGTGAGAAGTAATTTAATTGGGACAAAGCTGACTCCACACTGCCTGGTTTGGGGGCAGCTTCAGCTAACTCTACTGGTTTTCCTCACTTATTCTTAGATATATGTTCTTGCTTCTCCCCCCGTCCCCAGTTTAAAGTAATATTTGCCCCATATAGAAAATAATAACTTGAAAAGCAATGTTGAGGTTGCAAGGTGAAGCTTTCAGAGGGTAGGAAATGCCAGAATTAAAGTCACCTGATGCCTCCTTAGTCTAGTTTGCTATACTGTGCAGGGTTCCTGGTTCACTTGGCAGAGATGGTGGATTATGTTAAATTAATGAGGTGGTATTAATGTTTCTATTCATTCTACAGATAAAATCAGTAATTTCTTAGTTATTTCTTATGCTAGCCCCATTATACCAGATGTAAACCAAGGAGAAAGTGTGGCCTTGTTTTGGGGATGCCATTCTGGAATGCTCAGAACTTGTTCTTTTCGAAACACTCTGCTTCATTCATCCTCCAAATTTTGCAGCAAATGAGGCAGAGATCCTGAAAAAAACAGAGATGCAGTTAGCAGAGAATCCTGATTCGTTATTAAAGCATGGTAGGAAAGATCATACATTACCATGTCACATTGCTTATGCCCAAAGACGTGGTGGCACTTGGAAAATTCCCGGTCACAGGTCAGGTTATTTGGTCATGGAATTTTTAAGAACTTTGCAGTCTTAAATGCTTCCATAGCGTGGATTTAATGACTAGCAGGTCTGTTACAATGCTGTGCTTAATATGGCTTGGCTCATGGCAGAACGGCTTTGACGTCCGCTGAGTCAAAGCAGGTGGGAGGCGGATATGAGATGGAGTTAAATTGGTGCTTGTGAGGAAGAAAAGCCAAGGACAGCAGTCTGTCCCAGTGCTTGTCATAGAGAGTTAAGTGACTTCTCAGCCATTCCTTTACTTTTATCTATGCCAGTGTCCCATGGGTAAGCGACAAGGGGCAGTACTTAATTATTTGGGTTTTTTTGTTGTCAACAAGTACCTGTTACAAATCCTCATCTGATTCCCCAGTGGAAACCTGACAGGTTTTCCTCGCATAACCTGGAGGGGTTTTCACTGACCAAAGCCTGATGCCGAAATGCTGAGCCGCAGCTTTGAATTTTAGTGAGAATTGGGGCAAGGGTCCATCACTGAATTGTTCTGCAAGAAATATTTTCGACAAGTGCGTTTCTGAAAATTCATTCAGGTAGCCTTGGATTCAGATATTAAAAGAAAGGAAGTGACTGAACAGTAATAGACAATGCTCATTTCAATACTCATTTCAGTGTGGAAGGCAGTAATGCACATTGGAAATGAGGTCTCATTGGAAAAGGTCATTTGAAACAGATCGGCAGAACCTTCACGAAGCTGTAATGAGTCATAAGTCTGTGAGGGCTCACTTGTTATATTGCAGCGGAGGGTTTAATGTTTTGTTTTCTCGTCTAAACAGTTTGATCATCTTGATTTTATTAAGATAAGCTATTATCTAACTGTCAAGAGCATAGAATTTCAGCAGATTTCTTTGCTGACAGTTGGTTCAGCACAACCGTTCTCCTACTCACTTCTTTCCCTGCTTCAATTTTCCTTTTTTTCACTCCTCTTTCAGTCCTTTATCCTTTACAGCTCCCCAGCTCTCACGCTGCCTATTCCCAGATGACTTTTCTGCTCTCATGATGTGTTGGTTTGAATGTACAACAGAAATTGGAAATATCCGTAGTCACCTGTGATGTCCCTGTCACCAGTTGTCTGGAGAGTTGGGCCTGTGACTGGACGGCTTGCTGGGAGGGAGAATACTTCTCGAATTTAGAGCATTTACATGAGATTTTTTACATTGTACATAATACTGGACTGGGTTGAGAAAACTATGCGATGCCTTCACCTCACTTTTGGCCGTGCAACAAATTGAAACCCTTTGGGAAAGTGTATTTGGGGTTGGTGGGGAAGGATGGAGGTAGAGGCTTAATCCCCATGGTGCGGGAGAAGCAGAAAAAGACTAGTACCGAAAGAGTGAGAAGTTTTGACTTTCTTCATCATATTTGGCGTGGCCGCGAGTTCATCCAGCCCACAAGTGTGTTTATAGATTGGTAACTGATGGGGCCAACTGCATTATTCATTATGGTTCTGACTGAAATGAAATCATGGAGGGCAATTTTCTGTCTCACACTTCAAGGTCAGATGAGAGTATTTATTATTCCCTCTCTGTTTATCTGAGAATGCAAATTGAATTTAGCGATTCAAATTGATGAAATGTTAGAAATATAAAACTCATCAGAGCCGACACGAAGAGAAATTACTGGGTAGAGCTGGCCAGTGACTTCATCATCCCGTGTACAGGCCTCTGGTTTGATTAGTAATTATTTCAATCTTTGGGTTTTCTCATTCCCAGTTTTGTTTCAGTTGTTGTCATTTTTGTTTTCAAAGGAAAAAAAAAAGTGTAATAACACTTTGAAGCGTTTAGAATTTGAATTAGACGATGTAAATAAAGCCAGCTGCAGAGCGGATCCTCGGATCCTGGCTGGAGAAAAGGTTTTCTTTCAGAATTCCTCCTCAAAGTTGGTTTTTGGGGGGTTGTTTGTTTTCCCCCTTTCCATGACAGTTCCCATTCTCCGGTATTTTGCTCCTTGCATTGCACTGGGTGTTCAGAGCCGGTTTGGGATGTGATGGGGAAGAGAACAACCATTTGCCATCTTCTGGTGCTGGAGCTCCATGGGTTTCCCTGCTGACGTATCGCCCACAGCCTTCCTCACCAGCCCTTGTATCTGCAGAGCAAAAACTGGGGCCTGCGAAGGGGGCGCAATGAGCGTGGAACTCTTATTGAAATCATCCATTGGAGATATTCTCTTCCCAGCTCACTGTGATGTATTTTGGACAAGTTGAGCATCTTTGCTCAGCTGCTCTTCCAGTCCGTGGTCAGAAGGCGTTGCCGTAGTGAGCGTCCTGTTCTCTGCGGCATTGGCAAGACCCTTTTAACTTGTACGGGGCGGATTATTCTTATCTCAGAGTGGGAGTGGAAAATCCTTATCAGTGAATGCTCTTTAAAAATAGGCAGTCCTTCGTCATTGCCAAATGCCACATACAAAATTATGCTACAGAGACAGATGATACATGCTGCACAGGCTATGTGTTAATAATCATAGAGGATTGTTGTTTTTGACTCCTGCTTTTTAATTACTTGTCTTTTATTAGGAACATTTAGTATTTGCTTCTCTACCAAGCACTGCAAAGGGAATCGCTTTGCTCAGGATACACATGTTCCCGACTTCTTCATCCACAACAAGAGCCATCAGCATTTGGACATAAAAAAGCCCTTACTAGAATTGTCTATGTAAGCCATTATAAATCGCTTTGTGTATTCAAGTATCAGCTTGATTTTCCTGTAGCCAGTTTTACTGAAGACAACAGCATTTTTCAAGTTAGTAAGCGTACAAGAAGCACTGTGGCTTTTAAATGCCAGTAAAAGTTTTATTCGCCAAGTAAAAGCCTTCAGTAGAAGCTTTGGCCTTACGAACACTTGAGATTTGGTGGCTTAGAAAAAGGACATTTATGCCTTGAAATATTTTACATTCCAGAAGTTAGTGCTGGGTGTATTTTACAAACTATTCATGTTTCAACTCAAAACCAAAACAAAACGCAGAAGTCTCTCATTTATTAATTAAGAATTTGCTTTCCTTCTCATCTTGATGGGGAATGTGGAAAGCATATTTATTAGCGTGACAGTAAATCTCATGTTGAGTGCTTGATTCAATATCTATTCAGACAGAGCCACATGGGCCTTTGCATTTTGGCAACGTTCTGTTTTTGGTTCCTTTGGGTTATTGTGGTCAGCAAGTCACGTATGTTGCAGCAAGTGTATTGACCCCGTAATGAAAGGAAGCAGAAGGTGCCTGATGTGAATTTCTTTTAGTAAATCCTAACGCCTGCCAGTCAATTATTGCTGTTGTACTGGGGCTGTGACATAAAATTGGTGGCATTTTTGTTCTGTAGCTGTTCACATTGAAGGAATTGCATTTCTAAGCCTGATATTTAGGCTGCTGGTTAGGGAGTAAAATTAAATACTGTCTCGCCAATAAAGCGTTTTGTCAACATACCAATAAAGGTCTAAACATCTGTCTGCGTCTTACCCATTTCATCTGTCCGCACTAGCAAAATAATTCTCTTTATGCTGTCCCCTCATTATAAATTCAGTATGATTCAAGTCTTCCTTGTATATAGAGCAGCAATGTGATGTAGGAGCCGCTTATTTTTGAATGATTTGTGATTTACGGAGGCCCAATGATGGTGAGTTACACAAAGGCCTTTGAAAAAATAGAAAGTGTGAACCAAGAGAGAGTTTGTAGATATTTGCTGGAGACTCAGGGGAAAGAAATAGCAAGAGGAGAACTTGTTCTCCTACTGCCTCTCTGTAGGCTGTTTCGTGTGGTATTTTCTGTAGCAGTATTTCATGTGGCTGGCTGTGAGGCACAGGTAGAACCGCAGACCCCACCACAGCCTTTGAGAGCGGGATGGAGGCCGCTGCCTCCCTACGGTCTCAGTTCTGCGTGTGGAGGAGAAAGGAAGCACAATGAGTTCTCAAACGACCGCGTTTTTATAAAAACACCCAAACCTTTGGTTTTTTGAGCTGAAATACTTGTAGCACTAAAATAGTCTTCTCCTTCCTTTTGTTTTTCTAGTTTACGTGCCTTATATTTATCGGTTCATGCAGCAGCAGTGTTCTCAGAGCCCGCATCAATCTTTTCACTGGCATTTTATAATAAATCATTTTTTTCTTTTCCTTTTTAACATAAGATGGAAACTTTTCTGTTTTGCCCGGTCCCGCCTGTTTTTTTTCCTGTGCCCTGTCCCTTCTTAGGTCAGGCTCTTTTTGTCGTCATCTTCTCCCTTGTGTTTTCCCTTTGTAATTCCTGTAGAACCCCAGGTGGTGGGGGTCCCGGCCAACAGGACAGGCCGGGGTTGGGGGGCACAATTCTGGGGCAGCAATGGGGGTCGGAGATGGGCACGGCCGGGGTGTCCTGCCGAGCGCTGGATGATGCAGACGTGCTGCGGTTACCCTATCGCTCCTCACGCCTCTTCACGTTGGTTTATAAAACCCCCGGGAGAAGAGCTGGAATGAAAAATAACGTTTTTGTTCAAGCTCTTGGTTTCTCAGTTTCCACTTGGTTGATGTCTTCGCGTGTGCTGTCTGTAAATGTGTAGATAGGTTGAAAAGGCTGCGAGTTGTCAAGCCTCAGGAATGGGTGTGCTTTTCTTCATCCAGATGTCTTGCTATGAAACAATTTCCCTTGCTTCTTTATGCCTCGTTAGCTTGCGTGCTAACCTTTTTATTTTGGACTCTGTCGTGAAGATGTTGGTAGTTGCAGCGTTTCTTTTCTTTCCGCTGTATATGTACAACAGCACTGTCATCGCGTCTCCCCTCTGTGCATCCTCAGTGTTCTTCCCATCCATTCTCTCTGGTTTTCGGTGCTTTCTCTTTGATGTGATCCTTGTTTCTGTGCAAGTGCCTCATCTTTTCCTGAGTTGCAACCTGACCCCAGACAGTGTTGCTCTTCTAATTGTCCCTGTGCTGCTGTGGATCTCTTGTTTTCCTCTCAGGTTGGTATTACAGACCGGCTCTGGCGTCCTGTTTGCTCCTCTTGTCATTTTTGTGTTTCAGTATCTGCGAGGTGGTAACTTTGCTCCTGAAAGGATGGAATGATTAAAATAATGCTTTATGGATCATTGGGGAGGGAAACAAGAAGCAGTCAGCTGCTTTTGTAATTTTTTGAAGGAGATCATTAAAATGTATCTTACGGCTTCAGTATTCGCTCTCTGCCGTCATTGTTCTCAATCTTTCAAAGAACGTTCTGGAAAATGGAGTTTTATCATTAAGATTACATTAAAGTGGATTACAGAAGGGAAGAGCGAAATATGAAGAGTCTCAACAGCTCAGAACACAAAGATGTTGGCATCTCATTCGCTGGGATGTGGAACAGGGAACATTAATAGGCTGATAAACAGAAATTACTTTTTCTTTTTAAGGCTTAAAAGGTTTACTTTGAACTCCCAGAGATTTTAAAAAGTGCCAGTTCTCCAAGCTTATGTTGAATGGAGAACTTTGGGCCTATTTTATATATTTTTAATGCTTGTTTCGAGCGAGCAATTACTTTTGAAAAGCTGTTGGTGTCATCAGTGTGGAAGAAGAGTGTCCATGTCTGACTTCAGTGGCATTTGCTGCTTGGCCCCTACTTTCAAACCCTTTTTTGTGTCAATAAGAAATATAAGTACTTTTTTTTCTTGATGTTTTTTCTTATACAGTTTATGTTGTACTTGGTGCAGTTTCTAGAAGAATTATCAATCTGTCCTAAGAGATGAAGAAAGGGTCTCAACAATTTGCTTTTGCACAGTATGGAGATTTGTGAGGAAGTTGAATTTTGCACTTTATCTAGCGAGGAAACCTGCGGCTGAGTTTCTGTGCTTTCCATGAGATGTGAATCTCAAATATTTTTTGTTATTTCAAGAAGGAAAACTAGCACATATCTTCTTTTCTTCGTGAATGTCAACTCAATCAGTCCACTCAGCATTTATGGAAATAGGTCACAATATTGGGAGACTAGGAAAAAAAAGGTTTCTCCATTGTCCAATCAAAATGTTTTGAAATAATCAAATGCAAGATTCTGGGTGTTTTGTAGTATTTAATCTTACATTTGCATTTTTTTTTTTCTGTTCTGCCTCTAATCAGGACTAAGTTTCTTTGATAGAGCGTGTAATATTTGCAGTAAGGTTTCTGTAATATGATTAAATTGGTTAGAACACAGCTGATGAGGTTTTTGTATTTATATTTACCCTATGCATAATAAAAAGAATATTGTTGAACAAATTCTAATGAATCTTAAGGCAGGAGCTGAGGTCGTCTGCTCTCACCCGTCTGTGATGCCCTGGATTGGAGGGGGACCTGTTGCAAACTGGGTAGACTGGTACGTGTGCATGGGTGTAAAGCCCGTCTTAGCACAAGCTTAGCAAAGTCTGTCTTAGTACAAGCCCCATGGAAAGGGGAATACCCATTTAATTTTATCCCGCATTTCACAGGACTCAACCTGCTATTTGTCAGCTTTGGATATTGGCTTCTAGGAAATTTTTTAATACAGATTTAGTTTGGAGAATCCAACAAGTCTCTATCCTGTGGAACTCTCACGTTATTTAATAAGAAGGTGGCTAGTGTTTCGATTCAATATCCGTGAGAGTGAATTTGAGGTGTTTGCTGAGGTTGGGATGGGGAAGGGACCATCCATTGTCACGCTGGCGTCTCTTCGTGTTCCATCACCACAGATACTGCTCTTGGGCACAGGTTCCCTTTGTAACTGATTAATTAAAACAGAACCAAGGAACTAGTGATGCCCTGGTAATGAAATTATCTATTTTCAAATGCAGATTTTGAAGGCCTCTTGATGAACTTTCCCACCTTAATACAACAATGAAGAGACCAGTTCCCAGTCCCTGATTATTAAATTGGTCTGTGAGTGGTCCCAAATTAAACTGGAGCTTTAAACAGGCTTCTAATTCATCCAGTGTTTCAAAATGCTTATTTTTCTTCAAGGAGGAGGATTTTGAGGCAGGGAGACAGCTGGTTGGGGATTTTGGTGAATTCCTACATAAATTTACCAATGCTGAATGTCTTTTAAGGCAGCGAGCAGCCCCTTTCAGATCTATCTAAACAGCACCTTAACAATGGTGCTATTTTATTCAAAAGCATTTGTATTTATTTTTTTGTAATTATAACAATAAAGAATACCCATCTGAAGCTCTCACAAGTTTTCTAATGTTGTTTTTACCATCAGAGAAACAAAGACCTTCTGTTCCTGAGTAAGCTAGAGGTGTTGGTTTTGATCTTTCCAGCTTGCTTGAGGGTTTTTGATTTGTGTGCAATGCTTTTTTTTTCATGTTCTGCTCACTCTTTAACCACTTACAGTTAGTGCAGCCTTGGATAAACTTGTCGTACTTAAATTATGAGCCGATGCTTAACGATCACAAGGATTATTTCGCTCTTATTTTGGTATCGATCAAGTACTTTGCCGACGTACTTGATCTGCGCTGAGTGCATTGGAGCAGCTGTCCGTTAGTGGCCCAGGATGGACGTGAAGAACATGTCGAGGAATACACGGGTAATTGTGCATCGGCACGTCACGCTGCAAAGAGAGCTGAGGAGAGGGACCAAGCTATTCTGGCTTAATTGAGACTCATGTCCACCTTGCAAAAGAAGCGCTAATCACCTGCCCTCAGAAGACGGTTCTCTTCCAACATAAGTTGTTGGCAGGAGCAATGTGCAGATGGTGGCTATAATTACTTACCAAGTACTATCTGTCTGCCAAAGCAGATCGTATTAATCTTCAATTTTACTTCTACTTTGTTAGAAAAAGATTAAAAGATACAGTAGAACCCAAGAGTTGTGCGTTGTTGGTTGAAAACAAGGCGTCTTCTTGGAGGCGAACTGGTTGATTTTGAAATTGATATGCGATTATTTAAATGCTTTGTATGTGGGAGGTTCCGTGATTTTGATTATCTTGTGCTGAACAAGGTGGTTCTCTCGCATCTTTTGCTGAGAAGACCCAACAATGAGGCTGCGGCTCCTCGGTTTCCAGTGGTGCCGCTGGAAGGTGAGATGGCTCCAGCCCTGTGTCCTGGTATCATGATCCTTCTCCTCTCAGGTTTTTCTGATCTGACCAAGAGGCAGTGGTCAAGAATTCACAGGTCTCTATTATCTTTCTTAGTGCCCGAATACTGGAGAAGGCTTGGCAGCAGCTACAGGAGGAAATCCTGCGGGTGCAGAGCCAGCTCTCGGATGAGAAGAAGAAGCGCGAGCAGCACGAAGCGCTGGTCAGACGGCTGCAGAAACGCGTCCTGCTGCTCACCAAGGTGAGTTTCTAGATAATGTTTGGAAAACCTGTGTCTTTGTTTTCCTCCAAGTGTAGTCCTTGCTGTATCTTCTTTGGTCACCTCCATAACTCTTACTACCAGGTCTTTGCACAGCAGGTGTTGTAAGATGCACGAAACTTCTCGCTAGGGCTGTGTTACAATAAAGGTACTAGTGGGCTTTGCTGGTGTTGCCCTCATCTGGGCTCATGCTGTGTGGCAGATGCGTGACTTCATCTCATTTGTGTGAGGGCAGAGAGTTGGATCATGTTGTCGCTAGAGTGCTTGGAGCTGCTGAAGGGAATTTATAATGGATTTGGCTGCATTGCCTCCTTTCCTAAAGAGAACGAAATGACGGCACCTTGTCAACTGTTCCTGTGGAAAAACAATTTACAGAGAGTAAGAGATTCGCCTTCCTCTTATGCTGAAAGTCTGTTTGAATGTAATGGTAGGCACTAGACCAGTAAATTGAAAATACATTTTCAGATTCTTTCTGTAGGACATATCGAAGAAGTCTGCATTATCCTATATCAGGTATGCTCACGTGATGAAATTCTATACAATAATTTTGAAGTCTGTAGAGCATTGAAAACTTCGTATTAAATTCTGAGAGTGCTCTTTCCCCAAAGGGAATAATAATAATTCTCTATAGTCAGAATGATAGTTACTTCACTTCCCGAGAATACAAAACTTCACTCGTCTGAGCAGCCTCCCTGACGTTCGAAAGCTGCTCACGTAAGCAAGCGGCTGCGTGTGCGTAAGGTCAGGCTCAGGTAGAGCACGAGAGGGGCCCAGGGACGTCACTGTGCACGGGGAACGATGCTGGGACAGAAGTGTCTGAGCAAGAGGGGAAGGAGCTGTTCCGTTCCTTGTGCTTTAAGCTTTAATTTGCAGTCTCGCCTAAAGCATTTTCCTGGGTTTTAATTGTGCTGCACCCCGTTCTGTGTAATTCTGTGTCATTGTTGAGCCAAAGAAGCTGCGATATGTGGTGGGGTAAGCAGGGCTTATTGAAGCATGAAGCAACCACTTTACGGGAGGATATATCAGATCTTCTGGCTGCAGAATTTGATGCCAGGGAGAGTCACATTAAGTGAGAAGAGAGAAATGCTGGCAGCTCCTTCTGCTTCACGCTGAGGCAGACGCTGCAGTCAGGGTGGATGGACCAAACCCTCTCCATGGAAACAGAACACACATCTCAGTCTTTCTCACACCCCCAGCAGGCTCCATCCCTCCATCCTCTTCTGCTTTGGTACTGGCATGGCTGGCTAGGACACAGGTGGATACCAAACCTGATAAAAATCCTTCCTTTACCACTTTTTCAGCTATCTAGCATTGCAGTGCACTGCTCAGCCCTGAAGGAAGTTTCTCAGGTGGCTGCTAAAATATTCCCTTTATTAACTTATTTCCAAGTCCTCAGCAGAAACATGTTTCGTTATAGAACACAAAATATCATTAGTTTTCTTTAAGTACTGGACAAAAAGACAACAGTACTTTGTCATGTAATGGATTGTACCCTAATTTATATGAAAAGACAGAGCCCTTGCTTTGTTTACTACCCTGCTTATCCTCCCCCTGGAGAGGAACAGAGGAAAAGTTGGAAGTGTCCTTCAGACCATGGCAAATCAACTTGTGTTAGAACAGTGGAAGTTTTTAGTGTGCTGAATGATTCCTCAGCTGACCTGTTTTAAAGGAATAAAGACTTTGCTGTTCTCTGAAAATTTATATTCCATCCGGAGAATGCTGGGGGTCCTTTGTGAAGAAGTACATGCATTATGGCACTTGGGCAATCTATCTATGCCACTGTTTCTCCTGCTGGTTGCTCTTCTCATGCAAAATCAGAAGAAGGAATTTCATTTAATTAAAAAAGTATGATATTGTGATTTAAAATGAGATTGAGCAAATATATTTCCTGTTCCAAATAATTATTTTACGTTGAAAGCATATCACCTAGAATGGTATTTAATCATCTAATTAGTGGCGTCAGTAGTACAGTGTGTTTCTATGTAATCTAAGAATGGAAAAGATGAGCTCTCTCTATTGAATCTTTGTCTTGTTAAATAGGACTGTGAAAATCTAATTTGGGGGAGACTATTGTATATATGATTGAATTGCCATTGCTTTTGATAGTGTGATTTTTGCATTTGTGTATATTTGACCCTCTAGTAGGACAGTGACTCCGTTCCTGTATGCTGAGCAAATAAGGATTGAAAGGCACCAGCCGTGTTTAACTGTGCAAGTTTAATGCAGTAACAGCCATCCTTTCTTTGGGCTCGAATTGTAACCTGGAAATCCCAGGTCTCGAACAGGTTTTGAAAGATTAATAGAAAATGATAAGCTGTTTTTCATTTGATAACAGCAGTACCTAATATTTTAGTAGTAAATATACTCTCCTCAGGAGGTATTTGCTTTGCCAGTCTGGTTCCTTCTCAGCTTACTTTTATGGCTATTGGATTTTTTTCCTCAAGACTCAAGCAATACTTTTTGGCTTTCCCGGATTGCCTGTCTCGCTTGTTCAGTCTTTTTCATTTTCTACTTGCAGCAGCCTTGCCTTTCTTGGCTGCTCTCATATTTCCATTTCAGTGCATTTAACTTCTCCCTCCATTGATCTCTCCCTCGCCTCATTTACTTCTTTTGGGCTTTCTTGACCTTAGTTGGGTGTTTCCAGGGGGTTTACTGTTTGGAATGGGCACAGTTGTCAGTGTAGGATCTGTCGGTGAGTCACGACAAATCTCTTTTCCCTGGCAGACCTGAAGAACAGCGTTCTCCAGTCTCTGACATACCAGTGGGGTGGTCCAGCCCCAGCGATTCCACCTCTGACATTGGCTGGCATAGGAGTTGTGTCCTGATTATTCCTGTTGACAAACTGCTGTTTAGAACATGTTATTTGATCACTTTCTCCCATATGTCCTTGTAAGTCAGGGCAGTACTTAAGTTTTCTGATCTACATGTTTTCAGTGAAATGTGAGACTCGATTTGGACACCCTCGAGTTTTTCAGGCATTGATGGCTTGAAGGTATCTCCTGGAGCATCTCTCTATATCCACTTGACGTGATGAAAAAGAAATTGAAGGGATGTATTCACTTGCTTTGCTAGAAATCCACTTGGCTGGATTTGCTGTCTGTTGTGCTGTCTTTTTGCTTTGACTTTGTGTAGAGTTTTACAGAAATCTTTAATCTGTGCTTTATTACCCGAGGTAGTTCCGATACAGCAGTAGTGGGAGGTATCTGAAATGCTGGGGAAAGACCTGCTCCATCTCTGCCCTTTCTCCTGTTTGATTTACTGCTCTATTGGCTTTGAATGCCATGTTTACCTGCACAGTTTTGTATTTGACTTCTGCGTTGTCCTTAAGCTTGCGTTTCTATTTTTCCGAGAGCATTGCATACAACTCCTGGTCTTTGTTTATGAGGCAAGCTTATGAAAAACAGCCAATTCTGCTACTGAACGGCGAAAATGTGAATCTCGTAGGAAACTTTATTTGACATGTAGGTCTCCCAAATGAAAAACCCTTTCTGAACATCCTTATCTGAATGCAAGCAGCTGATTGAGTCAGTGTTTAACGGAAAGCAAGCTCCGGTCTTTTTGTTTCAGGAGGCACAAATGTACCTTGTGAAGTAGTGAGGCTGGAGAAAAGCAAAAAAGAGTTCCCAAAGCCTTCTGATGTGGAGGGCCAAAAGCTGGTTTATTTTGGTCTTCATAGAGTTTTCACCTCCACTTCTCCTGATGCGATTTTACCTGGTCGGGATCAGCCCTGGGCTGTATTTGTTATTTAGCTGCTGTTGGGTTCACACCTCCCGGACTCTTCTCCTGCGCGTGTGCAGTTCAGTTCTTTAAAACAGTCATTTCTTCTCTGCACAGAGCTGGTGGATACCATGAGATGAAGCTGCAGAGTGAGGAGTAACAGCCCGTAGCACATGCGGTGGATTTGAGGCGCATTTGCTGGCTGCGGGTGCCTGGTCCTTCACGGGAAGCTCTTGCCTGTTTGCATACCCGAAATCTCAAAATGTGAAGCGCAATTTCATTTACTTCTTGTAACTTATCCCAAATGAGTCCAATTTGCTTCTCAAATTGTAGACTTGGTGAATATGCACTGTCCTAATTGCATCCCTTGGTCTTGTATAAGGCATAACGCAGCAAATGAATTAATCTCATTGTACTGGATGTTGTTTTGCTGTGTTTATTTCCCGTCTGTGCATTTGTCTGCCTTTGGGTTCTCCGCTGCCCAGAGAAGAGCCTGAAAAATTCCATTTCGTTTTCTGAATTTTCAACCAGGTCATGTGATCCGATAGGAAATCTGTTTCTATTGAGACATAATTTAGGCCATCACCATAAAAGCTGGAGATGAAACAAGTATTGATTAACCAACTCCAGCTGAGTGTTCATGCCACATGTTCCTGGAGATATCTCTGCGAGAGTCGGTGCGAAGTGTGTGAGTGACTCCCGGAGCTGAGAATGGCAGAGACGCATCGGAATTGGGACTAGGTAATTAAACTGTTCATTAAGCGTGGCAGATGCAGAGTTCATGACTTGATTTGCCATCTGCTTTGTTTTGTAATCAGTAAAGATTTAAAAGAATGCTGACGGTTTCTCTGCCATATTGGGTCCTGCGTTATGTTTTTCTTAGGAGGCGGATGATTTTAAAGCACAAGGAAGGATCTTAAAGTTCTGGAAATTCAGCGCAGAAGGTGAATTAGCCCTTTTCCTGGCAGATGTAAAAAAAATTAGCTTTAAATATAGCAATCAACAGCAATAAAACCAGCCATGCTGGCACACAGCTGCCTTGCCACAGACCTTCTTTTGGCTATCACAGCCTGTGCTCTGTGTCCGGGCAGCATGGACGGCTTTGGGGCAGAACCGAGCTGCTCCTCTGTGTTATGAGTAGTAGCAAATGCTTTTCCCTGGCTGGTGTGATACGATGCTTCTTCCTTCCTTCAATCACTTCGTGACTCCATGCCTGTCATTTAAGCAGCACCATTACTCGTGTCTCGCCAGCTGTGTGCGGGATTGTTAACTGCTGTCAGCCTGACCCTCGCCAATCCTTTCCCTCCACTCGCCGTGTCTCCCCTTCGTAGATTTTTATAAACCCGTAGAAGTTATCTTCCTTTTTATGCCTGCAAATAAATACATTTTAAAGCGCTTCCACTGCTCCCTCTTCTGTAATTCAGCAAGGCGAGTTCCGTCGGGTAAGGAACACTTAGTAGATCACCCTGTGAGTGTGAGAAGAGGGGAGACAAGGCAATCTGGGTTTGAAAGAGACTCAACAACCCTTTAGGTCGAGCTCAGTTCCCTTTAATTTCAACTTGATTATATTAATCAGTTAAATAATTTCAGAGCAAAGGCGATTGGTAGCTATGGGCAGAAGGGGATGATAGCAAGGGAAGAGAAAAGATCATTAACTGCTGTGGGACAGAGAGAAAGAGGTGATTGCTGCCTGTGGAGTACGGGGCGCTTGAACAGGTCTCTGCTGAATTGTAATTTTTAGTATCCAGTAACATCATGAATTTTAATTCCCAGACTCTGCTTGTAGGGTGCCTTTTCTGAAGGATGAGGACTAACAGGCCAGAGATGAGGTAGACACTTTTGTGAAAAATGGGGGCGCTGAGGCCCTGGAACAGGCCGCCCAGAGCAGCTGTGGGTGCCCCATCCTGGAAGGGTTCAAGGTCAGGTTGGACGGGGCTTTGAGCGACCTGGTCTGGTGGAAAACCAGACAACCTGGTCTGGGTTGGAACTGGATGATCTTTAAGGTCTCCTCCAACCCAAACCATTCCATGATTCTATATAAAACACATCTCCCCTCCGTTAGCTGCTGTTATATTGATCCTGAGTTCACTCTGGTGCGGGATGGTTGTCGGGCTCTGTGTTCATGGCTTACACAGCAGTGCCTGGGTGACCGGATAAAGTTAAGTTCTGTGAGGAGAAGATGGGATCCGGGGGTTGGATGCTGGCTGCTTTAGGCTTTGTCTGTTTGGGTTGGGGAAACATCACGTTTTGTGTTTGCTTCTGCTGGTCTCCGACAGCCGTGTGTCTCGTGAGGTGGAGGTGTTTCAGGAAAGAGAGTTCTGGGAGGATTTCTTTTAACATTGGGGTTTTTTCCCCCCTGCATAACCCACATTTGTTCTAATTTTTTTTTTAGTATCTTCTTCCAGTTACTTACTGTGCTCTGTTTTAGTCCTGATCCACCTAATCACCTCCTGGACCTCCCAAATGTCGCAGCGCTGGAGGTGATTTGCTGTACCACTCTTTGCCTGCAATGGATGCTCCATAAGGAGATTCTGCAAATATTTTTTCTGACAACAGGATTTTCTGTCTGTTATAGTTTGTTTTATTTTTCTAATGTCTCTCACTGGTCTACTTCACCTTTCTTGATCATCTTGCTGTCTGAATTGTAAGAACCTTTAAACCATGCATCTCCCCTTCCAGATGTAACAGCTTTCTAGGATATATTGACCTGATTTCAAATATCTCT
Source organism: Pampusana beccarii (assembly GCA_013399365.1). Classification (NCBI taxonomy): domain Eukaryota; kingdom Metazoa; phylum Chordata; class Aves; order Columbiformes; family Columbidae; genus Pampusana; species Pampusana beccarii. Next base: position 1,482,113 of record VWYH01007421.1, on the reverse strand, counting down.
AGACTTCAGAGTCTGAGGGTGACTTTTTTCTCCTTTGTCGGTACCCTCTAATTTATCTGCTTCTGTGTTTTCTTAATATTTAGCTCGTAACAGAATGGTCTGAGTCTAGTTTTCATGGAAGTTGCTACAGAAGATATGAAATAAATATAGATTTTATCAGCCTCATCATGGCCTTGACGACGTTACACAAGTCACTCAGCTCTGCGGCTATAGAAACAGAGCAGTGTTGGTGGCTTCGCCCGGCTTTTCTCATGAACCAGGCATAACATTTAATGAAATGCTTTTATCTACACTGCCCTTTCTGTAGGGGGCTGATCAGAATCCCACAATACTCTAACGGCAATTTTTGCAGACATTTGTGCAATGACAGACTAACTTTGTGCTGATTTATGCTTGGCGCTTAGTTATATTCATTACAAGATCTTTGCATGCTTGACATTTTAAAATATTGTGTTTGGAATGTGTTATTTATTTTGAGACCTTTATTAAGCAACCTCAGTCTAAGGGTTTAATTGTTACTGATAGCTAAGAGTATAATTGCGTCAGTAAAATATCAGGACTATATTAAGCAAATGGAAATTGTCTTCCAGGATAAAGTGAGTACAAGTCATTCTCCTTTGAAACAGGCTGTTCCATGAGGCCCACTAATGTCATTTGCCAATATAATTGCAGAATCTCTATAAAGAATGAATAAGGGGAGCTGGAGTTGATGTGTTTGGAGAAGAGGCTCTCTGTAGTACTTTGGACACGGTGCACGAAGGCCATTTGGAAGGAGGGAGTATCTTTAAAGTAAACCAGAAAATACTAATGTTTCCCGAGTTAGATTTGCAGATTTCTGAAAGACAGGAGAAATCTGTGTTTTCTGGCCCGCGCTCTCGGATAAGTGCCGCTTTTCTTTTGCTCGGTTGTCTTTGTTTGACGTTAGCTTCCTCACTTTACCTGATTTGGCCGTAGGTTTGCTACTCGCTTCTTTTTTTACTCTGTGAAGAAAACAGCAGAGTTGTTGAGTTCTTGCTTCCTTATCCTGCTCCAAAATGACTTTTCAAAGCTGAGGAGTTCCCTTAGTTTCTGTCTTGTGGGAGGGATCTCTGGATCTGAGGTGACTTTGTTCCCTGTCCGTGGGCAGTGCGGGCGTTGGGAGCGTGGTCGCCTCCATTGGATCCTCTCTAGACACATCTTCTGCTCTCCATTTGGTGGTGCCCTAATTCCTCACAGCTAGTGGATAAATTTGCTCCTTCACTAACTTTGGATGTTCCACCTCTTTGTGGGTACCTGTAGGAGTTTGTCCCAGAGCAGTGTGAAGGTGATCTGCTTCGTTAGAGCAGAGTTTGGTCACCCGAGGGCTTTCAATGTGGAAATACTCAATGTTTGCTTCAAATGAGCAGCCTGGAGGCAGAAGATGAATTGTGGGCCTTGCTTCCCTTTCCCTTTTAGAAGCATGAAAGAGCACATAAAAATTATCTTAACAATTTTTTGGGAATCAATTCTGTGTAATGCTTTCTGTTGCCTTTTTATGTATCTGGTAAACCTGGTAGTGATAAAAATACGGCATTCATTACTATCTTTGTATCTGATACTTTTGAGGTGGTGGCACAAGGACAGCTCTGTATTCTTTTTGATGTTATATCTGACATAATTTCTATTTAGGCAAGGTATTTAGAGAGTTTTAAAAATTTTTCTAACAATTCAGAATATGCAGCAAAGTTAAAGTTACGTGTTATTTTATGAGGTATTTTTGACGTGCTATAGAAATGTGATCTTTTGTCCCAGAATACTGACTGGATTCTGCTTTTTCCTACCTCCACTAGAAATTAATGCTCAATGCTAAGAGGTTAGATTATGAAAATTAGAAATATACCCATAAAAGAATTTATTTGACCTTCAGTTCTCGTATTTCTCTGAGAGAAAGGGCTGTAGGTCTTCTAAAGGTAAAATATTCAATAAAAAGAAATTAGGTTAATCCAATGTTATGGCTGAGAATTTAAACTCACCCAGGTCAGGTAATTCAAAGTTACAGTTCCCTTGATGCGTGTGCTGTAACATTTATTCCTTAGCTCCTCAGCCCTGAATTATGAAGGATGGTCGAGTGGTTATGGCAGAAAAAGCAAGTGGGAAGATGGATGTGGGGAAGGAGGGAGTTGGTGTTAAGGGAGGTTGGGCAGAACAAACCCCACTGGTGCTCCTCACCAGCACAGGAAAGGCTGTAAGAGGTGGCTGAACATGGGCTTGGGTGGCACCCAAGGACAGGGGAAGGGATTTCGGGTTTCTGAACAGCAGTCTGAGATACTAGCTAGGATAAGCTGCACAAAAAGGGTTTTTTTTGTGTTTCTTTGTTCCTCAAATACTTACGGTTTGAAGGCATTAATATCTGTGCCTCTTAGGATGGTGGTATTGCCACAAGAACCGCAGCTTTGAATCTCTGACTTCCCTCTGTTTTAATTCTGAGTCACAAAACTGGATTAACTGGGTTTGCTTCAAGTTGAATTGCAGTGGCTTTTTTTAAAGGATAGGAGAGAGAGAGATAATTAAGTAATTGCACAGTAGCTTATTTCAACATGCGATGTGAGGCTCTGGTAAGAACAGCTGCACTACTCAGACACCAGTCACTCAGAGCATCCTCTAAAACGAAGACCCGGAATCTTCATAAAACTGAAGGAGTTTTGAATTGCTCCTGGCACAGTGTCACGCAGCACTAACCATTTTGTTCAATGCACATTCACGACGTCTCAGGTCAAGCCTTGCTTAAATTGATGAATGTATGAGAAGTCAAATGTGTTTTTTTGGCGCATTGTGGAAATGGTCTTGACCCATGATTTGTTGCATTGAGGAGAAATGACCTGTTCCCTATTTTATGAGCACTTTTGCTTAGGTAGTATTTCAGATAGAGACAAGGTTATTTAATAGAAACTATAGCAAATTTGAAGAATTGGTCTGGTTTCAGTTAGTGGATTCTAATTGATGCCATGAGATTATATTACAACTTTCTCAATATACAGGACATCTGCTATTTGTTTTTAGTGTTGTGTAGGACATCTAGACCAGGAGCTGTGAAAAACCATTAACCGCAAATTTTCCTGTTCAGGTGGAAGCAATTTGGGACAGTTGGAGAACTGAGACTTAATTTTCTATCTGTATGAATCCAAAGCCTCAGGATTTCCCAGAAATATCACTGCCTTTTCTGGAGTCAGGAGCTTGGAAGGGGATTAATAGGTAAACCAAGTGTGAGCATGAGACAGGAAAAGAAGATGATGTTTAACTTTCTTCCCATCAGGAGGAGTAGAGCTGTTTTTATGAGAGTCTCATCATTTGTAGAGCTTGTATGTAGGAAGATCCTACAAGCCTTATGGGGTGTCCAGGCTGCTTTTGAAGTGTAGGGAAGCAAGAGTCAGAGCAATGTTTAAATAAGTGTCTGTAGTTGCGTCTACATGGCCAAACTTTCCTTGAATAGTGAAGAAAAAGAATTGTCTGAGGATTCCAGCAAACGTGTCCCTTTGCTCGCGGCCGTTTTGGGTCCGTAAGAATCGGAATGTGCTCAGTCCAATGTGCACCATCCCAAGTCCTCGCTCCCAAATGCAGCCCCGAGGGACATGGACACTTCACCCATCTTGGTCTTCTCGTCACTGTTACTTTGGGTGCCGTGGGACTGTGTGTGAAGAATTGAGACAAAGCAGTTGAAGTGAAAGCAATTGAAGGGGGAGCGTTTTCAACTGATCGCTTTTCTGCAAGTGTTTGAGAAGGTTTGTGCTGATCTACAAGCTGCAAAAGTCCGGAGGGGCTACTATGTAAGCAGCATCTTCAGTTTTACAGATAAGGAAACACTTTCTGGCTTCAAAAAATTAACTTTCTGTTGATGAAATTCTACCTTTGGAGACCAACTTTCCAGGTTGACCTTTCTATTATATTAATTACAAAAGACGAAAAGCTGTTCTTGTTTTGTCGTGGGGAAATGCCATTTGCAAAGCTGACCTTGTCTGGAAGTGTTATTGCATTATCCCTCTGTGAGGGCCACCACAACTGAATGGCAAGAAAAAAAACGCAGAAAGAAAAAAAAAAAAGCAATTTCAGGAAATATAATGAAATCAGAACAAAATGCCTTTTATCCCTCTCCAGCATCAAGATGTTTATTAAGATAAAGTAAGTAAGAGTTTGGTGCTGGGGGAAAAAAATCCTCGTGAACCACTCTAGGTTTGTTTTTTGAAAATAAAACCCACCGTGCAAGAGAATTTTTGACCTTTTGCATTAATTGAACGTGAACAAGCGGCGATACTTACTCCAGTGACGTCTCCCACTCCCTGTTTGAACCTTTTCCCCTTCCCCTCCCAATTTAAAGCCACAAAACTATAATATCTCTAAATAATCCCCTCTGTTGCGGAGCAAAAAAGTGCCGCTAAGTTCATTGGTGTTTTCTTCTTTGAACTTGTGAGCTACAGCAAGGGATGTTGAGTGTCTGATTCTGCTCGTACATGTGCTTTTCCCTGTGGTGTAACTGTCGCAGAGCTGCACTTCACAGGTTGGTCAGTTGTTCATAATGGAGCATCTTTGTCATGCTTTAAATGAAATATTTTCTACCAAAGAAATGATTAAAAAAACCCAAGAAAGCTGTTTAACCCACCCCTTTTATGCTAGCCGATGTGTTTCGTATGTAATATCTATGCATATGAGTTTGTCATGTGTGGTGTTAACCCCAGGCTATGTTTGTAGCCCTTGCATTCCAACATTAACTTGTTACTTGCATAAAAGGGAAGGGAAAAGAAAACTGCTGAAGCCCTTGAAAAGATCCCGAATAGGATGCTGAACAGCTGCACCTAACAGCCAGGTTTTTACTGTAACTCTCTAGAGGTATATGCAAGCTGAAGGACATGAAACGTATGTTCTAAATCTGATGTTTTTCTTCAGATAACACAAGTAATTAAGGAACACAGCAGAATGTTTGTACCTTCCCTGCCTGGCTTTCCTCCCTGCCCTGCACGTGGATTAGCGAGTTCTGGGGTTCCTTCTCAAGATCCTTCTCTTAGCTGGTGCTGCATCCTCTGCATCTGGAGTCGCGACCTCTGTTGGAGTTCGCTCCCTAACATGGGGAACAATTTGACCCCTCTGAGGAGCCAGCTAGATCTGACTCCTCCGAATCTGTCTTCTCCCCCAAATATCCTCGCTTTCTGAGGAGGTCTTTTCACATTTCACCTTGCTAGGGTGGGTTTGAGGGTTTCTTTGTCAGTGTTTATGCACTCACTACTTCTCCCTCTGCAGAAGTAGCTGGGTTTTTTTGTGTGTGTTCTGGTTTGGTTTTTTTTTGTCTGATTAGTTTTCCTTCAAGGAGGTGGAGCAGGGATGTGGAATCGTTCCTCCTCATCACCCAGCAGTTACGCAGGCTTAGTTTTAAAATCAGACTGCTCCACTGAAGGATCTGGATCTCTGAAGAAACTGCAGCCAGAACACCCAAATACACATTTCCAGTTGAATTAGCAATAACAGCAGATGACAGACTTATTGCTGACCCTGGCCTGGAAGGCCTGGGGTCATACTTTGTTTGCTTTATGGAGAATTCACAGCATTTTGGATGTTTTTCTGTTGACAGGACCTGCAAGCTGTTCCTCCTCAGCTGTGGTTCTGGGCATGGATTGTAGCTGTGCCTCCCTGCAAATAAATGGATACCCAAGGATCTGCATCAAAAGTTTTGATTTGTAATTAACTTTGAATATGCTAAACAGAGTGCTAATAAAATTACATGTAAATTAGAGAGTTCGCATACTTCACACAAATATAACCTAAGAAAACTGGTACCTTCTTATTTTGCTGCATTGTCAAGATGTAACAAGCAAGATTCCTGCTGTCCCCTGGGAGAGCTTTGGGACTTATGGGGTTTATTCATCCAGACCAATGAGTTCTTTCTCCTTGCGAATATTTCCACAAGAAGTAGTGATAAGAGACTCTGGAGAGAGGAATCTTCTTGTTAAACATTGGCTGTTCTTCTTCTTTTTTTGTCTTGGGACTTGGTCTGGAGTTAAATGCTTTATAAATATCTGAATATCAATACTTAGTAGACTTATGAGAGCTGTTAACAACTAATGAAGGTTAAATGCTATCTATTTTGGGAACCTGAGTGACGCTGTCACTCGTATTTTAGCAGTACTTGATGTTTAGAGTTGCATTTTAACTTCTATCATTCCTGTGAGACAGAGAAGCCCCGTTATCTCAGTGATAGAGGAGGATGCGGAACTGAGATGCTCAGATGGAACGGCTGAAAACCTGAGCCCAAGTCAACAGGAGTTCTGTGGAAGAGCTGTTAAATCTTTATTGCATCTCTTACTGAGAATATTTGGTTTTTAACTTGCATTTGTGTGTGCTCAGTCTGCTTATCAGCCTTTGCTCTTCCCTCGTTATTAATTCTTTTTTTAGGTGCTCCAGAATGCTCACCCTTGTCTCCAGACTCTGCTAACATTAATATTTTATGTTGTCAGCACACATAGAATC